>BGPR01026759.1:6933-21283 GCA_013235015.1 Araneus ventricosus | reverse complement strand
TAAAAGTGATTTTAAAGCCTTAGATTTTTCAGAACTTCCCTTTTTTTCCCCTGTTCCTATCCTCTCAGGCAATTTTAAGGGGAAAAGTCGTTCCACACAACAAAATGCGTTAAATTAAAATGTCATTCTCCAGTTTCGTAATATTTTACTTCGGGAAAAATATGCTTCAAAAAGAGATAAGTATTCTTAATTGCGAATTTAAAAAAATAAGCATTTTGTTTACAATGAACCACAGATTAGCGGGTGGTTCATTTATTATTATTATAATTACTTTTTCTTTGAAAACCTTGCAACCATACACAGCAAAAATTCAGCGATTAAAATGATAAATCCTTATTTGATTTTTTGAAAATATTATTTACTCGGAAAAAAACGTGCAAAAAAATTAAGTCACCGAAAGAAAATCATTTGTCATTTGTAATCAATGACGAAAGCTATTTTGTTTTGACGAAATTGAAAGTGTTCATTAATTTTAAAAATAAAAAATTCTAAATAAATAATCTTACATATAAGTAAATTAAATTCTGCTGTGATAATAAATAATTCACATAATACGTGACCCGTCAAAATAACCCAACCATAAGAAATCCGACAAAATAGCCCAAGACAAAATAACCCCGACAAAATAATGTTTTTTAATGTTATTCAGCATTAGAATTTGGGTTATTTTGTCAGGACTATTTTGTCTTGGGCTATTTTGGAACAGGCTATTTGTCGGGGCTGTTATGTCTTGGGATATTTTGTATGGGCTCTTATGGCTTGGGCGATTTAGACGGGGTACCCGCATAATATACAGTATTCCAACTCATTTAATATCACGGTGAAATCATATGCACCACAAAAGTGTGTGATATGCGACCTCCCCTTTTTTTTCCGCTTCTAGTTATCATAGATTCCTTTAGAAGTGGAAGACGTATTCATCTGCGAGTTCCAAATACCAATACTTTGCTAGAACTCGACATGTTTGCACCAACCAGCATCATTACAAATTACTGAATATGATCATGCTTCCCCCAAACCCTTCCAGTCACAGTGACATTGCATAAATTGTACATAGGGTGTTCAATAAAGTCCTTCTACCCCACATTTACTTGAGAACGGCGACAACTATTGCCACAAACTTGGTGTCTAGGTATAGTAAAGTGACCATGCGCTACAGGGTGAGATCGGTGCAACGCCACCTGGCGGCATACAACTGAGTTAGCGTTCCTATCTCAAAAACGGTACAAGATACGGGGAAAAAATCAAAAGCAAAATTGTAGAGCGTCTTCGATTTAGTACGAAAAGACACCTTGAGTGCAATAATGCTAAGAACATAACGTGTAAAACTCGCATTTGTTTGGTCACGATTTCCAACACTCTTACACCAAAAAAGCGTTAGAAAGAAAACAGAACACAATTTTCACAAGATACCTTTATTTTCACCAGAAATGCTACAAAAAGTATAATGGGGTCATTTTTTGTCCGAAAAATAACATTTTCTCCTTTTGTCCATGTCTAGTGACGTCACAATTTCGGAAATTGCGAACAAACAAATGCACATTTTAAGCATTCTATCATTCGCATTAAAGTGCACAAGGTGTCTTTTCGTATTAAATCGAAGACTCCGCTCTAGAATTTTGTGATTAACTTTTTCCTCGTATCCTGTACCGTTTTCGAGATAGGAACGCTAACTCCGTTGTTTGCCGCCAGATGGCGCTGTAACCGATCTCATCGTGTAGCGCACGGTCACTTTACTATACCTAGACACCAAGTTTGTGGCAATAGTTGTCGCCGTTTTCAACTTAATGTGGGGTAGAATGACTTTAGTGGACACTTTGTATGTTTTCTCGTACTTATGACTAATTGTAGGATTGAATGACGAGCCAGATTTAATCAGTTTGCACCATATGCTCTCTCTGGAACTAGAGCCGTCCAGATACATCTTACAAATGAAGCATATCTCTTCAAATCAGGGCCAGGTACCGATATACAGAAGAAATTAAGCATACTTTCTCACACCAACCAATGAAAGATCCGGACAAACTGTAGAAATCAGGTATGTTTTCTCCAACTTATATCAAGAACTGATACACAGCGAAAACCAATGCATAATTTCTCTAGATATATATAAGTTGCAGAAACTTAGTATTTTTGCGGTCGAAAGCATTGAAGAAATTGAACAAGATTTTTTTTAACCATAACGAGATACATATAGATTATAAAAACTAAAAATTCTTTAAATTAATCGTTCACTTTGAATACATTCTATAATCAAAAGAGATACTGTGTCGTGAGATTTCGTCATACATTATTACATAAATGACCGCCCACCAAACCTTGAAAAGAGGGCTCTTTGCTTAATAGAAAACAAGACATATTACAAACCTTGTTCTAAAAATGATACGTCCCGTCGTCCGGCAAACCCTGTTAATCACCCCTCTCCCTTTCTTAGCATACCCCCTCGGAACCGAGAATTCGGTTATTGTCCTACCGCCAAGAGAAAAATCCTGGACAGGGTTGCCGCAAGTAGACGAGTCGAAGAAAGGAGGTAAGCGAGTATGAAATCAACCACAACAGTTGGCGAACTAAGCGCACTTCGTAAGGCGAAGAACTCGTTTTCGACCGTAGTATAAAGCGAAAAGAGCGGTTCTATCTCCGCCAAATAAAATAATGCCCTTTCCTTCACCCCCAAAATGCAGTGGAATATCCTGTTTCCATAACGCCCGCCACAGACATGTCTGATGTCTAGGGTTTTTTTCTCGTGGCGGTAATACATAGACTATACGCAGAATTCTCCCGGACACAAGGTAGCCCCTAGTAGAGAAGATTTTGATAAGAGAAAACAGTAAAAAAGACACAATAAAGGAAAGAATGTATTGGAAAATTCAAATGTTGCACTGGTTCTCAATAGAAAAATTCCAAATCACATGTATTACAGAGTAAGACTTGATTGTATAAAAACATTCATATCTAAAGCTTTAAGATTATTTTCAATGTTTTTAAATCAATACTTACAAGAACCTAATCTCTGATATGTACAAATGACTTATAAAAAAAAAACTGTAAGAGAATATAGCTATGGTGTACGAATTCGTAAATATTTTCGAAAATCTGCGATTTTTCATTCAAGAAGAATATTTTTCTTTGGAAATATCGCTTAACTAAAAGTATTCTTCCGTTTGCAGCGGGAAAAAATGAGCGAAAAAGTTTTAATTCTGGAAAAGCTTTAAGCTATTATAGTAAACTAAACCCATTTATTTCAGCACTTTCCGGGACTTAAATATAGTGACATAAAAGTTCCATTCATTTTAAAACACTCCTCATGTAACTCTGTGGGGATGTAAGACCTCATTTAATGTGGGGCCATTATTTACGATTTCGATTTTTACAAAAACTCATTTTCTGGTAACATGGAAAATTATTTCCAGTCTCATATATAACTCTAAGGGAAATTCTGTTGAGTTCTTTCAATGTAAACTGAACAGCGATATTTATTTCACTTTACCTATACAGAACAAATATTTATTCCTTTTATTTAATCTGTAAAGTATAGTAGAGTATCAATAATTCTTATGAATTGAAATTTATTTGTGCATTATCTGCGCATTTCAGCTGTTTGAGTTTATCTACGCATGTAACCATTTGGGCGCCATAATTTAATTCCTGCTAGGGATAAGAGTAGACGTTCAAAGAAAGGGTCTTGGTTCATTTAAACACTTTTAATCAAACACCAAAGGACACAACATACAGGGACAAACAATTAAGGACAAAACACTTCAGGACATATAAAATATACAATCTTCGGGGAAGAACACCATGTTTAATCGTCGACTCCAGAAATATGAACTGGCCGTCTCCTCCAACGGCCGCTAGGTGGCGAGCTTGGAAAACAGTGAGGTTACACGCATAGATTTTTTTCCTAGAAAAGGGCAGTTTATTACTTTTACCTTTCTGAATCTTGCCCCGAAAGGGAAGGTTTATTGCCGAAGGACAAGAAGAGAACGTCCGACTCCGATGGATTTAGCATACACCAGGGCCATGTACACTAGGGTGGGCCGAAAAACACTTTTTTTCGAAATCGCTATTCTAATAGTGCGGAAAGGGTTATGTCTGGGTCCAATAAACACTGTATAAATTATTTTTTCGATCGAATAATATCTTCTGTTCCCGCATCGCAATCGAAATTTTGCAATTTTTGAAAAAAGTGCACTTTTTTATGTGTTATAGAAATAAATCAAACATGAAAAATAGATGGGTACAAACGCTGTTTATTGTTGTATTGTATTGTACAATTGATTATATTACCTGAAAATTATTAAATAATTGCTGAGTCATAATATATTAATATAATATGTGTTAAGGATATTGTAACCATAGAATGTTATGACATGCCAATACCAAAAGTTTACTTGCACTTAATCAGCAGGAAGAGGCTTGAAATCAGCCTTATTGTCGAAATCAGGCATCGGGAAAAGAATATGAATCTAATGAACCCGTCTCTATTTTGAAACTCATAGACTTTAATGGATGCTTCTGTCACTAACTTAACACACCGTTCCACTGCATGTGTGTGACATGGGAAGTGAGCGAAGTCCCATTCTGGATTTTTCTTATCACGCACAATAGATCTAAATACGACAGTGGATATATTACGGAGGATTGGTGGAGAAGTAAAGGTAATTGAAGACCAGTCAATCATTTCCGTATTTCCAGCTTCAAAATTCAGTTATGGTGAAGAAAGACACGTACTGACTTTACATTGGAAGATGACTCTCTAGACTTAATTATACGTCATGCAGCAAGTTCTCTGATGTACACTCTTTCATACTTCAACATACATAGCAAGATATTCTCAGGATGAGCAAAGAACGAATTTCTACAAATTACTCCATCAACGACGTCCTTGTGGTCTTGAGATAAATACCTGGATCTAGAAATAGTATTCCACACATGATTAGCTCAATCTTTAAGCGAGTGTTTAGACTTTATATTAAACCAGTTTGGAGTGTAAACTTTCATAACAAATTCAGCGCTGTGTTCCAACTTCAAAGAAGAAGCTGGAGAACTAACATATAATCTTAGAACTATGTTGGCTTTTGTCAGCCAGCGTGAATGTGATAATGTACCAGGACTGCGTCTTGCCAGCTCATCAGAACAATTACCCAATCGCAACGCTTGAGATATTTCTAGTTAGTGCATTTAATCCTTGCTTCAGTCACGTCTATCAATTGTTGGTAATTCGCTGTTAATAATTTCGAAAGTTGTAACTGGCAAAGCTTCACATGTAAGGAGCGCCTTCCCAAAATGACCAGAATATGATTTTGGATCATTTGTTGGCACATCCAACGTTTCAAACAGATGCTTCAGAGTAAGTGTTCATTAAAATGAAGGAGACATATTACCCACTGCAGAGGTTTACCAAGTTTCAATTCCAAACACCGAATTACACCGGATTTCCATCCGGTATTAACAGATGTGCCTTCACAGCCAATTTCCAAAAACTAAGATATCTTGTGATCCCTTCAAAATATCCGATAATAGTCGCGGAAATCTGTCTTGCGGTGCCAAATGAGTAACGTAACGTGAACCCAGTTCTTCAATAAGACATAAACGTTCCTCTTTTGCTTTTTTAGTGTACCTTTTAGTATCTACTCTTTCCTCTATCAATGTAGAATCTTTACGACCATCGAAATACAGCCCCTTCAACGGTAATGCCTGAGCTTCACTTAAAGCCTGGAATTTTAAATCCTTTCTAACTTAAGCCTTTTGCCTTCGCAGCTCGTTTTTGTCAACCACCAAATCTGAGTTGTTGCTAGTTATGAGGCCAACATCGTGAAGAACACTTGAAGCAATTGCAGCCACGGCCCGGTCCGAGACGCCAAACTTGTCGCCAGCCACAGCAGTTGAAGGGAGGCCAAGTCGCACTTGTGATGATTTAGCTACAAACGGAGTTAATTGTTTGTACTTAGTAGTAAGAGAGATTAAACGGTTCGATGCTGATGGTTTGTAAGTGTTCAGATTTTAAAATTACTTCATGTATATCTGAAGAACAATCCGTTTCTTCATCTTCATAATCTACATACTCTGCGTTAGGCGTTGCTTGTGTATGATTTAAATATAAATTGTGAGCCTTATTAAGAAGTTGCTGATAGAAATCAGCATTATCAGCAATATTCCGAAGTCGCTTCCTGTATAAAAAAAGACAAAAAAAAATGTACTTTCTTACAAAAATTGCAAAATTTCAATTGCGATACGGGAACAGAAGATATTATTCTATCGAAAAAAATATTTTACACCTTTCTTATTGGACCCAGTGAGCACCTCTTCAGCACTATTAGAATAGAAATATTGAAAAATAATTATATTTCCTACACCGAGTAAAAATTGCAATTTTTACCCAAATTTCCAAAATTTAAGTGCGATGCGGGGGCAGAAGATATTATCCAATCAAAAAAATATTTGACACCGTGTTTATTGAACCCAGAGAGAACCCTTTCCGCACTATTAGAATAGCGATTTCGAAAAAAAAGTGTTTTTCGGCCCACCCTAATGTACACAGCAGAATCTTTGTGGAATCCGATCTCGACCTGGAACTCTCCGGTCTGTCACCATGAAAATTCAAGCCAACATATATGTCAACGGCAGTTGTGCGAAATGGTTCTAAAACCTACTAAAACAGCCGAACTTTTAGTATCCATAATAAACAAAATATTATCCATAAAAGCTTTATAAATACAAATGTATAAAAACATTATACACAATAGAACCTCGCCAATTCGAACACATTGGGGCTGCCAGCTCAGGCATCATCCTCGTCATCTGACCGCGGTTCAAAGTTGCAAGGGTGCCTCCCAAACTAGCTCTAGTGTTGCTTCAAAACGGGATGTTAATATAACTAAACTAATTTCAATTGCAAACGTTTTGGAAAATAAATTGTCTGAAAGGATGCATCCGACCATTGAGGTGCGCTTAGAAGCACACTGCAAAGAAGAAAATCAAATAATTAATAAGATAACGATGGGGAATGTAAGAAAATTTATTTCTATTATTGTAACCTGGATACAGAATCAAAATATATCCATTTGTAACCAAAAAAATTATTCGTTTTAATTTTAAGCCTTGTGTTTTTTAGTGTGGCCCGTATTATCCGACATATTTAAATTTTTGTAAATTATCGACTTAAAAATTAGTTGTCATATGTAATTTGCATAGCTTACATAAATTTGTTTAATATAATCAACATGAAGAAAAGTGTTCAAACAGTTATAAGGTTTCCAACAGTTACAGCTCATTCCACCTAAAAATATAAATTTATAATAAATTTTTCTTAAGGGGCCCATACTACCCGTTTTTCCCCTATAAGTACAAATTACTAAATTACATCAGCTTATAAAAGTCACGTGATCAGTGTAAGGGAGAATATTTTGTACGTCAACAAAGGAAATGAACAGCGTAGCAAGTTGAGGAAACGCGATTCACTTGGTTCTTTTGAAGACATATCTTTCTCGGCTGGCAAAAATCGAAATACTGAAGGGAAGCACGATTCACCAAGATACCCGTTCTAGCGCAGTACTTTTACCCTGTCCCTTTACTATCGACTCACAAAATAAGAGGATCCGAACTTAGTGATAAAGAAAACGGAACGTGCTTCATCTGAAAGTTTCCGACAGAAAAGCTGCAGCATACAACTAGTTTACGCCTAAGAAAACAAACTGTTTACTGAAGCATTGCTTCACTTGCTTTGGTCTACAAACAATCATTTCAAGGAAATTTGAAACCTGCAGCTGTATCTGACTGAGGCACAAGAGATCTCTCTTTGCTAACGGTCATGACTCAAACATAATTGACATATTTTGATATTGCATTTATGACAAATAAATTTAGTTACATTAACGCTCCATTTTTAAAGCAACATGAGAGCTATTTTGGGATGCCCTCGATCGTCTTTTATGACCAGTGGTCAGATGATGAGGAGGATAGTTGAGTCCACCCCTTCTCTAAAATTCCACGCAATGCCAACAAGACACCGGTAGCTTTACCAAGCACCAGGCCCATGAACATGGCAGATCTTTTGTAGAATCGGATTTCAAGCTCAAAACTTTCTGGCCCTGAAGCCGAGAATATCTCATCAGACCAACATGGCTCTCTGCTTTATTATAAAGCAGTTGATAGATATGCGTACATATCGTCATTTCATAAAAATGAAATCTGCAGTTGCATCTGGCTGAAAAATTAAACTGACATTAAAAGAATACAAAGACATCAGACATCTCTATCTGCTAATGGTCATTGCTGAAACCGACGTGATTTGTAGCAGTTTATTTAGAACACACATCGATGAGTAATTTCAGTAGTAGTAGTGCAACAAATTATTGACCGACAGCGTTCGACTCTGAGTGTCATCGTGTCCCGAATCAATACTGCGAACGAGAGGAAGCTGTTTAAAACGGAAAGTGCCCTCATCACTTAAACGGCACGTTCTGCAAGTGCTCTCCCCAATGCCGGGGCGGAACGACGGTTTGTTGAAGCAAATTTCCTCAATTTGGCCGGTGCCCCTCAGGGATAGTGGGCCGTAGATATCTGGAATGGGTTTTTCGATACCATTCCCCTGGCCGGAGGGATAAAAACCAATAAATATAACAGCCCAGGCCGAGTGACCTATTCATTCTTTGGAAGGGAGAGTCAGGGATGAAAAAGTAGGCGAGTCCGGCAAGGAAGAGTGGACATCCATTTCAAGAAATCGCGCCAAGAATTTGAGCGAAATGGACTTCTTAAAGTCGGAACGAGCAATATGGGCTGAGTAGGGTTCAGAGCTCAAGCCAGATGACAGTTTTTTTATTTTTTCTTAACCCTCTTTCATTTTTATAAGCTTTCATTCAACTCGAGTGTCTTCTCTTCAAATCTTGAGATCGATTTCTTACCCACTTCCAATCGAGCTACAGCTTTGGAATTTAGCACAGTGGTGGGTTTCCGGTGACAATACAATATTATGCAAAAAATTTGCAATCTATACCTATTTTAAACCTAAAAAAATTATATTAAAATTTTAACCCTATATTTGGACGATAAAGTTTGGAAGGTGGTAACCTCACGTTACGTAGGGTTGCAACAACACCACGAAGCTAACAGAGAATATGCTATACTCTGTTAGCTTCGTTCATTCTTCTGTAATAAAATAAATTCCGGAAATTTTTTGAACATAGCAGTATAATGACTTAACCTAGGAAGATCCACGTAATGATAAGCGCTTTCTTTGTTGCCTGACGCAAGACAGGTAAAACAATGTGAAATAATGTAATCACATGTGTCATAATGATAAAAAGGCTGCGAAGAAAGGAATAAATTATAAATGACATTACATATCTTGAAGACTGGACAAAATATACAGGAAATTTTGTATTTTTTAATGGAAATATATAGAATATCAAGGTTCTAGAAAATAAAAAATTAACTGGGCAGGAAAGAACGTTTAAGAATTTGATGACTTTCTTCAATACATTTCTGAAATCTTCTCAATATCTAGATGAGAACTGTATGAATGAATCTACATGAATCTTTTGAAACTCTTTAAATAACATTGCTGATAATTCTAGAGTATTGTTACGAAAATCGTCCTGTGAGTGAGTATACTTTGAAAGCGGCCAACAAGTAGGATAATGGAGAATGAAGTTTTATTTTCGAATATTCCGGAAAACGCGAAGCACAGGTAACTGGAAAAACATCACTTGCACAAATTAGCAAAACAAACAGACAGCAAATCATTAATTATAACAGTAATAAGACGAACAATAGCGCTCAGCGTCTAACAGCTGACCAATTCGCAATCCGAACAAGACTCCAAGGAGATTCTCTCCTCGCTGAGTATTTCGATAAGTATTTATACCCTTTTCCGACAGGATGTGACGTCACATAGAAATAGCTCGAAGATTCCATAGCTCTGTCCCTAACAGAGATAGAGCGGCGATTCTAACATTTTTTGAGGACCTTCATTTTGTCGCCAAAGTCACCAAATTTGTCGCCAAAGTCACAAAATATGTCGCCAAGTTTGTCAACAAGGTCAGGGTTATTTGCTTCTATTCCCCCGGCAACTAGTAAGAACCTCTGTAAATATCTCTTTCCAACCATAGGACCATTATGGCAGAGGAAGCGACATTACAGTTTTGTAACAGTATGCTTTGTTATTGTCCTTGATACCTAAAACTGTGTATAATTTCTTTGTATTGTACTTAGTTTTGTGGAAAAATTTATTTTCTTGGCTCTTCGAGTTTTCCATTTAGTGAATAGAGTTTTGCTTTGTTCATTTCAGTGACTTTTCGACGTTACATACGGTTGCGAATCTGCTAATGCCGAAGGAAAATTACAACCGACCAAAAGCGTAAAAATGCATTAGCTACAATAAATAAATAATATTAGCCGAAACCAACCTCAAAGTTCAGGACAGAAAAAATTTGGGCTGTGGAGTTTTTATTAAGTTTAAAAGAAACTCGATCGAGTTGGTCAGTGTCCAACATTTATTGAATTGACCCTTCGTAAAAATGTTTCAAGAATTGTTTCTCTGAGTGTAGATGTCCAGTTCTTTTTGTTTGAGGACTATTGTAACTTAAGGAATACAAGGAAAGAGGAAATCCGTAAAATTTAGCATTTCTTTGAGGTTTTCTCTCTGAAACAAGAACTCTTCCCAAAGTTAAAAACAAATGATGGAAATTCGCGAAAAACTTCGAAAATTTCAAAATAATTTGCAACGACATTTGAATGTCAAGCTATCTTTAAACTCGGACGAAGAATGAACAATACAAAATTGTAAGTAAAAAAATATTTCCAAAAGCCATGGTAATGATGAGAAAACTAACACTAGTATAACACTTATTTACAAAACGAAAAGTCCTATTTGATTTGACTAAATTAGCAATTTATCCAAAGAAAAGTCCAGTTTTATTTGCTTAAATTAACAATTTACGAAGCAAGGAGTCCGATTTGAGTTGACTAAATGAACAATTTATTCATAGAAAAGTCATATTTCATTTGACTAAATTAACGATTTACCAAACGAAAAGTTCTATTTAATTTCACTAAACTAACACTTTAATAAAATGGGTTATTTCTTTGAATAAACTAACACTTTATTCAAAGAAATAACCTATTTTATTTTAACAATTTACAAAAATTGACTAAAATAACACAGTACACTGAATCTAAACAGCCTCAATGAATTAGAGAAGGAAATTTAGCCCTAACACAAAAAGCGCAGTAGTATTATTACGGATCCCATCCAAAGAATATAGGCGTCTTTAGGGCAAATTAAGTTTTGATAAGCAGATATTAATTTTCCTTATAGATGCAACAAATGAACTATTTTGGGACGGATCTCATAATTTGAGTCGACGAAGAACGACACCCGAGCTGAACTCCCTCTTCAAAACTTCCACCCCACACCAGATATGCCTGAACAAAGTGTTTTTTTGTATTTCCCAAGCCAACCCAGCTTACCCAAAGAGTGTAAAGCAAAAGGGACAAAGCGCTTAGCAACAAGGTAGAGGTAAGAGTTATCAACCTAACACAATTTACAACCTTGTCCTTCTAAACTGGTCTGGCTTTTATATTCAGCTGGCTTGGGTCATCCTTACAAGGGTTTTCTATCACTTTATACAGGATAATGTGACGTTGGGGTCTAATCTGTTACAGTTTTAGATTTAAAGCACAATATATTACAAAATGCCTACTATGAATTTAAAATATTAATCCCATAATAGTAAATACACATGAATCATAAGGCAAAAGTCTTTGATTTTAAGAGAAACAGTTAACCACACCTGATTAATTTAAACATTTTAAGCCAATGGCCAAATAAGATTGCGTTGTGTTGGATTTGATAAAAAATAAACATCCAGGTTTTAAAATACAAATTTAAATAAGTCAGATCGGGATAACTGTCTAGAAGTCAGTGGTGTGAGATAAATGATGACAGAGGCATATTTGAATAAGCATAACAATTTATTAAAAATCTAATTTTACTCTTGGCTGTATAAATACACGCAAAAATAACTTTTCAAATCAGGAGAGGGCCCTTCCATACATATGTATCTACTCAAGTCAAAACAACTGCTTACATGTCAGAGCTACACATAAATTTCATTAATTAAAAATGAGAGAAACCATAATATGTACATTTTACTCCCTATGTTTAAATGTTTCCTAGTTGATTTTACATTTGAGAAGTGCAGCTTATCAATAATAACAATAAGACACCAAGTTTTAAACTACCTAGGAATTTAGGACTCCACTCATTTACTCTTTCATGTAATAGTTTATACTCTGTCTAGGATTTTAAGAAAATTGATATGATCATAATTATTATATTAGAAATCTCTCATTGAGTGTGATCTGATTTATTTGTGTACCGACAGACCTCTATTACTCTCTGAATATGATTATAACAACATCAATGAATAGAATGACCATGAATGAAAATTCAATACTATAAACGTCAATATTATCTGTAATTATCTATGGTAACACCACATCACAGATTTGTATGAGAACCTATCCTAAATGTTGTATATTTGTATCTTAACATTCATAGAAAATTTTCAATTTATCAACTTAACGTTTAAAACAAGATTTACAGCCAAATAGTCCTGAATTTAAATATTTGAAAGCATGTAAAATTCTTACTTAACTTTGCTGTTGTGGCACGGCGACTTCTAAACCAGGGATTCTGAGGCTATATCTGGCTCGTTGTTTTCTGGCATCCAGGTGACTAAAGCTCAATTGGCAGGACAACATTCATGATTTCCTCCACATTGTCTTGATGCCACAACAACTGGTGGTTGACCTAAAGTCTCAGAATGTATGCATGACGCGCAATGAGGATTTCTGGCTCAAACTCGGCTACTATTTGCTTCCTTCTGAATTCCTTGGTGTTCATGCATCACGCCAAATCGGGCGAACTGTAATATCTGCCCGTGAGCATCGAGCTGCGCAAATATGCTGGCAATGGTGACGGCTGTTTCTACCATCCAGTCCAACCATAGGTGACATTTGTAGGCAGTTGCGACCTGCAGCATCGAAGGTAGATTATATCAAGAAGATTATATCAAGAAGGTAGATTATAGAAGGTAGATTATTGTAGAAGGTAATGAAACAAGAGCTCAGGATCTGAAATTCACCAAGTCCATGCGCATATCGTGCACGTTAATGTAGATAACCAGAACGGCTATTTCCAGTCCGGCTACATATGACATTACGGAACAGAGAAAACTTCAGCAAATGATGGTCGCTCCAACCACTCAGGAACAAAATCAGCAACATGGCACAAAGTTCAACGACCTAACCCTAATGTTCGGGCGTTACATGTTCGTGCACTCTATTTCAAAGCATCTCGAACAGCACACTCTTTCTCTCTCATTAAAACTTTCTTTTCCAAGAAAATTTTTCACCTCGTCCACAGTTTTTTTCATCAAAAAAAAAACTCTTTCGAAAACCCATTTTTTTTGTCTCCCCAAACAACGCACAAACCATCCATTTGAATTGCCCGGGAAGTTGCCAAATCATCGCCAACAATTCCAATTTCGAATAATGAAAGGCGCAGTGAGAAATAAATTTTACTCGCCAAGGGAAACCAAATTAGCCAAGCACTCCACAAGTATGTGGTGTATCAAGTGGTTAGGTCACGAATTTATTAGTATGCAAGTGACCAACCAGAGTGAAGCTCCGTGTATCTGCAACCAATCAAAGAAATTTCCTTTAATTGTGAGAAGAGCTTAACTTTAAGAAATTATAGCAACAATAATAGGATAATAATAATGGAAATAGGGGTGTGTCGTGTCAGATGGTCAAGAAAATAGTGGACAAGCGTTTCCGCCTGACCAAGAGAAACCGCTGTTCTAAGGAGATTCGAATCTCAAAAACATGGTCAGGGGTCAGCAAAGAATGCACACATTTCCGCTCTGGAAAGGCAACCAATGACATCGATTTTTTTTTTTGTAACTTTCCGAAAGGACTTGGTGTGTATTGAAACTGAAAAGTGTGGATTTGATCATTGGGTTCAAAACACAGAAACACGTGCAGGAAAAGGGCAGGAAAAACAACTGTGAATTTGTTTCTGAATAATTAGGATAAAAATAAAATGTAGATTTTTAAGTAGAAATTGATCTAAAATAAATATTGATTTAAATATTTTGAATTAGACACAGGAAATTATAAATAATTAGGATTAAAATAAATGTGGATTCTTAAATATAAAAAGTAGAATTCGTTGAAATTTGAATCCGTTTATAAAATTTGTTTCTTAGTGAGCAAGTACAAAAAGAATCTTGTCATTTCAACATAACAATAAGGGGTCTATTCTGGTACCCCCGGTTGGGTTGGG
>BGPR01026758.1:0-21284 GCA_013235015.1 Araneus ventricosus | reverse complement strand
GGAACATCATGTGCTTCAAGTCTTTTAGAGAATTGATTTAAGACAACTAAAGATTGTCCAGGAGGTGTTCTTTTTGTTCATTGAGTTGAGCGAAAATTCAGTTTTAGAAATAAATTCATTCTGTTTTTTTAAACTGCATTTTTATCAATTGCATCGTGCCTTTTGATTTCAAGTGACTGAATGGCGAAGTTGAAAGTCGTGACTCGGTTTCTTAAATCAAAGGATTTTTGGATTAATTGGGACTCGACTGTTTTATTTTTTGTGAGATGTACTTTGAAATTGCATTTTGTGTTTCCGGTGCCGGGGTTTATTCGAATTTTGGTTGTACCATTCTTTTGTGAGAAATGTGGAACAGATGTTCTCGTAACTTCTTAATTTTCGGTAGAGGCCTGTAGGACAGAATCAAAGTGAATGAAAGTATATGGTTGACCTCAAAAAAATCTTGCAACCAGCTTTTCGTTTCCTGGAAGTTATTGAGGTTTAAAATCGAAATTTTCTACGTGCTTTGAGCAAGATTTTGTTTTTAAAGGTTTAATAATCTGTTTTTAGATCCGTTTACTCGCGTGAACAGGTTTTAAATCTAGAAACCTCCTTATATGAATAAAACATTTTCTGTGGCTGTTAATGGCACAAAACTCAGATTTGGCCGTGCTTCGCCGCGCACATAATTAAAGCAATGAAGTTGTCTAGGAAATATTCCACTTATTTAATAATAATTTAATGATAAATATAATCAGAATGAACTCATTCCTATGGATGGAAGTTAAATCTTTACTGTGAAAAGAAATTTTTAGATGATGCTGTCAGGATGTTTAACATGGAAAAGGGCGCTTAATAATTATTAAGTCCGGAAGCAAAGTGAGATTTTTAAAATGAAACGATGATGGATTATGAAACCATTTTGTATGCTTGAGAACTCTGACAATAACTAGAATTTGCCCAAGAGATTCTCAGAGGCGTAGCGAGGATAAGTGGCGCCCGGGACATAATATTTTTTTCGCCGCCGCCTCATCATCTATAGCTTTAAAAAGTGACAAATATACCTGCTGACATTTTGTCTCTATTGTCCTCTAAGACAGTCCCATGTCCATCCAACCGATACAGTTGCTGTAACTGCTTCAGGAACAGGGGCATGGGGTTGCGTTCTGTCCTCTAAGATACGCACCCGATCTGTCCATAGGCCCCTTACCTTCCATTAACTACGCCACTGCATACAGAAAACACTTGGCCCAGAGGTTAAAACAGGTGCCCCCCCCCCCCTCTATACGTAGTCTGGTCAGCATCCAGTGGTGTAGCGAGGGTGAGTGGAAACGGGGCGGCATCAAGTGATTTTTCAGCCCCCACTCGCCATCAGTGACGTAGCAAGGGTGGACGGTGCCCTAAAAAATTAAGTAAACGCACTAATATTTTGTCTTCACTGCCCCCCCTCCTAAAGGCTATGGCAGACGGGTAACGTTGCGTCAGCGCTTTCCGTGTACACCAGGGTAATGCTACTCACCAAAAGTTTCTCGTCACGTGACGCATTGAGACAGCCGGTCAGACAGGATTTCGGTATCGTGGAAGGCGAACTACGTCACCCTCAAAGTCACACCCCATTGATTTGAATTTTCTCTGCTGACAGTTTTCCGACACTATTGGGTATATTTTTAAGCCGATTGAATACAGTCCACGATTTACGGCATCTTGTCTGACCGGTCACGTGACGAGAAACGTTTGGCGATTGGCATTACCCTGATGTACACGGAAATCCCTGACGCAACGCTGCCCGTCTGATATAGCCTTAAGACTGGCGCCCGGGGCATGCATACAGTGGCGGTTTTTCCCACAGGTGCTAGAGGCGTTCGTCTTGTGCCTAGAGACTGTAGTCGACATACCTCGCTGTGTTAAGCCGACTGCGAATTTACGACATTGGTTAGGGTAAGGGCCTCCAAACAATTTTGCACTTGTGGCCTCATATTGCCAAAATCCGTCACTGCCGCTCCCCTTGCCGCCTATTGCTACGCCACTGGAGGTTGTGTTGGTATTTCTAGGCTTGGATAAAAGGCACCCAACGTTTGTGTTCTTCATTCAAATAAATTGTGTTATGTTGCGGGCCTATGTTTGTCAAGCTTCCTCACGTGATTCTCCTCTCCCCTTCCGGAACTCGGTCGTCGGATGCGCTGTGTCCAAACACTAAACCAAGTATATAAACAGATTTAATTCGATTAGATACAGGCTTCCCCATTTTTGTTTTTTTCTCATTTATGTTATGCGTTTGGAAAACAAAAATAAAACCCTTCCAACACAAATAGAGACTTGTTGGAGAACTCAACAGCTGCTTTAGTGTGGGCGCGCGATACAAAATTGCTTGCCAAGCCTTCTGCAGGCTCCGTCCCAAGTGACATGACGGGAGCTGCCAATAAGCGACAGGATGCTTGCAGGAAGAAACTGGCGGGCGTTTCTAAATGTTGACAGCAAAAGCACTTGAAATAACTGGACGTTTATTTTGGCTAATAATCGTTGACTTCATTGGAAACAATATTTTTTAATTGATATGTGTTGAAATAACAAAAACTGTGACTGTCGCAAAAAATGTTTTAAAAAAAATGGCTGTCGGTAACTAATCGGAAAATTTTATCGTAATTTATACGTAGGCAGTGCATGGTTTAAAAGAAAAAAGGTATTTAAGATCGCTTTAAGGAGATTGCGCTGATTGCTGTTTACTACTTCCTTGCATATTAATCTTGAATATTTGAAGGGGCTCGCCGTTCCTGAAACGAGGTGTCTTCTTTAATCTTGGCCCAATAGCTGAGTTCTAAACTGTTGAAGATGGGTTTACGCTTCCAGTTGAAAAAATGCGTTTAAAAGAATTATATTTTATGCTTTTTGAGTACATAAATGTGCTGCTGAAAAATTCTGGTCAACGATTTTAGACTTTTTCAGTAGCCGTCTGGAGGGAGATGCTCCGATCAAATGCACAGCGCTCGCTGAACGCAGCCGCTGATATCGTTTTAAAATTATGAAATTCCATAGTGCTTCAAGAATATTTTATCGGATATGACTAATAGAACCGGGGAACTGTATAAAAATGTAAACGTCGTAATTTTTTCAGTAATGCATTTATTGACCCGAAAAACATGAGATGTAATTCTATGCGACATTTTAAGGATATTTCCAATTACGAGTATATGCTATCTCTAACGGTTTAGGAAATTAGCTAATGCGCCAGGATTAGAAGAGAAATCCTGTACATTTGCTCCTTAACATCTCCAAACGAAATGTTCATCGCATCTCTGAGATGAATATATATATATATATATATAAAACCTTTTTATAACATTCATCTTAATGTATCGCAGTATATGTTATGTAAAAAAAGCATCTGCTAACCCAACCGCCACCATGTTGTCGATCTTCACCGAAACCGAATGGTCAACTCGAAAAAGAAGAATGAAATTTCTGAGCCTCTGGTGAACGCCTCCCCCTGAAAGCGGCAAATGACCGATTGCTGGCTCACTAATTACTTGTGAAAATGCTGGGGGTGTTGTTCTGGCGTGATCTGCGTTCGAAACGGGGTCAGTGTGCGCTCTCCAGGAGTGCGTCGTGATTGACCCTCGACGTAGGTGGATCAGTCACGCTGCTTCGGATGCCCGACAAAAATATGGATGTGATATTCCGATGAATGAGCGATACGATGAATCAGCGATGGGTATCGGAGAGCACGCAACAGGTATGCCCGCCCCTTGCTGTGCGCATTGAATTCTAACGAGATACCTTGGAAAATATGAGATTCGGCTGAAAGAGAGCATTGGGAAAATATGACTAATGGCCGTCGGGAAGTTTACTGGTGAAAAATTTTTCCTTGGCGGCGTTGAGCTGAAACATTCTGCTAAATGTCTTCTCGCGGCATTTCTCTTTTTTGAGTTCGTTTCGTGATGAGGTAAGACACGCCGAAAACTCTTTTAAATTATGGGTTGAAGCAAACAGTCGAACTCTATTAATGGAAGCTTGCTAGGAAAGAGATTAGGAAAAAAATTTGAAGAATTTGATTTTGGTCTGGGGTATTTTGGCGCTTTAGACTTCTCCGAGTCCAACGGGGGTGACTGGGTGTATATGAGCATAATAATTCAAAAACACTGCGAAATAGTTGGATGACATTTGGCATATAGTTTTTACACTCAAATTGTAGATCTGTATGAAATTTTGTGGTGATCAAATCGTTCAGAGGGAAGATATACTTTACCCAAATATATACTCAGTATTTTTCACAATAGGAATTATTATTTTTTTAAAATGCCATATTTGCGGAAGATTTTGCAACGTGCGCGTTCTCACTCTCATGGAATGAAAATATGCATTTTTACTTTCTCGTATACGAAGTATACAAAGAGAAAGTATTTTAATCGTCACAAAATTCAAACTCGAACCTCCACGTTTTAGACCTCTCTGAATCCGAAAAACACAATTTTGGAAGTATGTCTGTCTGTGAACACGATAACTCGAAAACTATTGGAGATACAGGGATGAAATTTGGTATGTGATCTTTGCACATAGTTTGTAGGTTTCTATCAAATTTTGGACTGTCTTCGTTCATGTGAACACTATAACCCAAACCCTTGAATAGCTAGATGGATAAAATTTGGTACACAGTTTTATCATCATGACCGTAACAAATTTTGGATCCAGTCCGTTGAAGGGTTGATTGTCTGTATAATCGCATATTTTTAATTGCATTAACTTTTAAACAAAATTACTTAGATAAATGAAATTTAGTATGTGGCCTTCTTACCTTGATTGCAGATTTGTGTCAATCAGTTAATTATACAATTTAAACGCCTTTTTTTTAAGTTTTCTAATCCGATTCTCCATGCGCATGCGTACTGGTAGCAATCTCTCTGAACGCGGAAGGTATTGAACGAATTACGTCACTTTGTTCGTGAGACGAAGAGTAGCAATGTGTGATAGATGCGTTTTAATCGGTACGCATCTCTTTGATTTTGATTCTTTACCTAAATATTTCACAATCACTATAATTAATCTACACCGAAAAAAACCCTTCCGATAGTCATGGTATTCTGAGTTACAGTAGGTTTGTTTATCCATGCGGGGGGAGGGGAAACAGCACGTTTTTGGGGAAGTATACGAGAAAGTTTAGGGGAGGCCACTCCCGCTGGTTAATTCTTCTTTTTATATAACTGCATGCTGCCATCCACGTACTCAAAAAATATTTGGTTTATTTACATTTTCATCGCCATCCCATCTAATAAGAAGAATACTGACAAAAATTTATGTGTAAATTAGAGAGAAAAAATAGCATTTGAGCTTTATTTAGGAATGAACCGTGGGAGATATTAAAGAAATGTCCAGATTCGTTGATGCACATTTGTCATGCTTTGAACTTCTGTGTATGCATTCTTTATCAGCGTGCATACGTTTTTGTATGTAGTTTATGATAGCCCTTAAATAATTTCAGTACAGTTAAGATTAAAAATATTTTCTTACAATTTTGATATGATATAAAATCTTTCTATATATTGTGCTTCTAGTTTTTAAATTTATTTTGGATATTGAATTTTCTCAGCCTTTACGCATGTGAATGAATCATCTCTTGATTTCACGTTATCAAAGTCACTGTTGCAAAAACGTGACGTTTTATCACACGTGGACTCTCGCGCTTTTCTGGAATTTAATCAGTTCTTTCTTTCCAACGGTATCACTCTTGCCATTTTCTTATCAAAGGGTTGCGATTTTATGAATGAACTTTTTTTTCCTCCCATTCATGTTCTATAACAGCTGTACCTGATGTTTGCATTCTGCTGTCTTCAGCTTTCGATAAGAGGGAAGAAAGTTCGTTTCATCTCACACGTAAACACAGACGTCCCTGAAATGGTCGATTCTAAGTTTTGGAATGGCAGGAAGAAATTCTTTTCATTTCTTTCTCTATAGTAGTTTTTTGAATTCACTTTTTATTTCCTTTCTCATCTGAAAAGTTGAATGACTTCTGAACTCCAATATCCCCCGGAGCTGAATTGCTAATTTCAAAATTGTTCCATCTGAATCTGAAATAGCTTTTAATGTTAAATTTATGCATACGTTTGGTTGATTCAGAAGTCTGCTTTCGCGTATAGTGGTGACAATTCATACTCGCATGGTGCACATCAAGTGCTCCACGCCAATTAACCCTTAAAGGCGCGGTGTTGCAACATACCCAATTCTGTCTTCTAAAATCTTGAGAATAAGACTGTAGCTCCGATGCCTGTTGTTGCCTATAGGATACATACTGGAATTTTTATTAAATCAATTTACAACATCTAGATAGCAACCTGAGTGCTGATTAAAAATATATATATATATGTTTTTCACTTGAGGCTGCATGTTTTTAGCTTTGTTCGTACGCTTGAGAACACCATATTTTATTCTACAGTGTTGGAGGAATTTCTTTATCCGCATTATTATTTATTAAAATTCATCTGTGTTTGACATTATAGAATTTTATCAAGGAAATTTTTTTCTCAACTAAAGCCCAGTGTTGTCGTTTGGTAAGAAACTGATTTTAGCCATAAACCATACTTACAACAAAATAGGACTTTTTCAAGTATTTTCCCCATGTATTCAAGAAATGAAAGTCAAAAAACATTTTTAAATCAATTTTTTAAAAATCGGGCTTTTAAGGGTTAAATATTGGAATTATGTGTGCATTCTGAAAGAGGAAGAAGGACGTGACGTCACAGCACAGCATAAGACAACGTTCAGTTAGATGTCAGATGACGTACGCATTTCCGTTTGTCATGTGGTTATAGCGCCACGCGAATCGAATTGAACTCTATTTTGTCGTGTGTAGTTTTATTGTGTAGTATTTATTTGTTATTGCAAAAATCACAGTAAAATGATTTATTAATAATATTACAAATTAGTAAGAGTAAATTACAATAATCAGATGGTCAGAGCTATATCACACAACTTTTCTGATTGCAATGTATACTTCTTTAATTTTCTTTTAAAACTTATGCATGGATGATAATAATGCCATATTTTTTGAAAATTAAATTTCTGAATTTTTCATATTTTGTTCGGATGATAAAGAATGATTAAAAATACCATTCCATTGTTTAAAGAAGTTTCAAATTGTCTGCATTTTAAGAATTCATTTCAAATCACTCATTAAATCACATCTTAATCATAGATATGTGGGTATATGTTGCGTTTCGAAATTCCATTTTTTTTCTAACATCGCTTCATGTCAAAAGATTTTTTTTTTGTTTGATTGTAATTTCTTTAAAAAATTCCCTCAAAAATTAGTTGATGAATTTTGCTTCTGATTTGCTAGTAAATAAATGCAAAGTCATCTTTACATGTTGTCGAGTTAGAAAAATAATATTTTTATTTTCCCCTACTGATTTAGAAATGTAATTGGAAATATAATTAAAATTCTTTTTTAAAAATGAATATTATAGATGCTTTGAGAAATTAACGCTAGAATTTATTTCCCATTAAAACATCTTTTTGATGTTTACTTAATTTTGGAATTAAATTCTCCTTACCCATTAATCATCTTTCAAATTTCCCATTAAATATTTCTCATTAAAATCTTGTTATTTTCAGAAATAATCTCACTCTTTCCGACAAAACCGAGCTCTATTCCCACTGTTTTTAATAGCGTTAACTATATTGAAACTCCAGCATCCTTGTTGAAGCATCTGCATTACCTGAAGATACGAACCATTTAATTTTGCACGAAACTTAAACGAATTTCTCTCCCGAATTCGCCCAGACGAATCGTCTGCTACTGCATTTTCTTTTTTACTGACTCTTTTGAAATACTAGGATTAGTCATCCTCTCTGAACAGGTCCTCGTATGTGTTACTTTTACGCAGTTAATTTTACGAGCATTTCAATGGACTTGGACGGCTAATTTCGTAATGACAATTCCTCCTCATTAAAATCGTAACGAACTGACCCAGATTTTGTCGTTCCAAACCTGTCATTATTCTCCACTTTTGTCCCTTTTAGGTATGGACAGACGAGAGTTCATGGTCTTTTTTTTATATGTCTTGCTCTCTTATGTTAAGTCTGACCCTTGGCTATTGCCCTATAGCATTCTAAAAAGATATTAATTCTCGAGAAGACGGATAGTAATTATCTCGCTCGGTCGCCTAGCAACCATATGCGTCGTCTGCGTAATCTTTGTTCAATATTTTTTCCCCAGAGAATTCTTTTCATCGTGCCAGTATCGAGAGGCGGGGCCTTAAGTTAATAACAGAGAAGTAGATAGAATATTTTTGATTAAGTAATTCCGATTTTTTTATGATGTCTGTGGCAGTCTTTTAATTTCATATTACTTTTAATTATAGGATTTTCATTATCCATGTGACATTCACGGATGCATTTTTAGATCTCCATTCTTTAGTAAATTTTTGGCTCGTCTGTAGGATAATCACGCCAAATCTAGTCTAGCGTTCTTTGCGTGGGTTTTGATTCGGCAGTAGCTGTCAATAACACGCATTAATTTATTTTCATTTCTTAGAAAAGGAATGTTTTCCAAGCACAGCCAGGATATATTTATCTGTTCTGTTCATTCTGATGTCGATTTACAACGCTCACACTACTGTGTTGTTTTAACCTGTTTATCATTTGCTGTTCAGAATCATTTTATTATGTGTCGCTGTTGGTTTCATTTAATGATGTGGTTAATTATGAATTCAATAATATTTCACTGAGTAAGTGTGAATTAATTAGCATCTGAATTAAAATCGTATCGTAAACAGTAATTATTAATATTTTTGCTTCCTTTTGAATGAGCAATTAAGAAATTAAAATTCTTTTTGGTGACACACTATCCAAACTTGCTTACCATGTCCTGTTTCTTTATATTCCTTTGCTATTGAATTGACTAACTAATTTAATTTTTTAGTGGCACCGAACATCGACTTCATTTGGCGTGCAGATAAGAAATTTCGCACACACATTTCGCCTTGATTTATTTATTTTGCATTAGGACAAGTTGACAGTTTATTATAAATTTCAAATTTTGAGGAATTAATATATTTTTAGCCAGTGAAAACTAGATTTCGGTTTCATCCGTGAATTTTTTGCTTATGAAAATAAAAACTGAAAGTACTTGTAAAAATTTTTGAGTCTTGAAATGTTTTGCCAATGGAACCTTATTTGTATCACGTAAAAATATTTTCTTCGATTTCAATATAGAAATGGCATGCAGTGGCCTTAATAGTCATTATAAATCTGAAAAATTAACGAAATATTTATCTGGTGGAGATACTTTGCATTTCATTTTGCGCTAAATTTCATCGACGTGCGATTAATTTCATCGTTTACTTCGCTCTGAATATTCAGCCAAGAACATTACAGACAGCGATTATCAAAAAAAAATAAATATTCATATATGCATGTAAAATCCGTTTTCCATTTAATTTCGTTCCGTTTTCATCATTTTTCAGCTTGGCTTTTTTTTTCTACGCAATATTTGTACAAAGAAGGGTATCCGTGGGGTCAGTTCATACTGGTATGATACATGGTTACTGAGCAACGTCTACTTAATTTTGGAATCCATTGCTGATTTCGCAGGAATGTGACGTTACATTATAAGGCAACGTACAGTTAGATGTTGGATGACGTACGCAGTTTCGTTTTTCTTGTAATTGAGATATCACGTGAGCAGGGGCGGATTTACGCGTTTTTATGCCCTAGGCCAAAGAATATAATTCTGCGCCCTCTCTCACTCCCGAATAGTTGTTCAACACGTGGTTTACACTGAGTATGTGTGAGAGAAACAGAAAATGCGTTTTGCCTGTAACTGAGCAGATAACACGAACTGTAGAGATAAGTTTAATGTTATATGGATACAAATTTAACCAGCGGGAGTGGGCTCCCCGAAACTTTCTCGTGTACGACCAGTAATGTGGGGTAGGTAAATATTCTTGAGTTAGGCCTAAGGCCTGGTTATTTTGAGGAAAAAAAATATGAATGGTGATTTACAATAAAACATAAATTTCCCAAAACTTAATATTTTGCAAAAAAAAAAAAAATGCGTGTGTTCTCAATTTTGACGCGCGCTGAGGTATCACAACTTTATTTAACGTTTTTGAGTGCGAAATCTTATTTCAGATATCAAGCAAGATTTCACCATACCTTCCAGCTGGAGAATGTCAGAACGAAGTTTCGATTCAGGGGTTGCCATAATTTCCGAAGCGCGTGTTTGCGGCTACAATTTCCTTCGTAGGCCGCCAAGGTCAAACGCCAACCATACTAACTTGAGTCAAGTAAGCGAAACGCTCGCCAACACGCAATCGTAATGTGCATTTTGAACTAAATATGCAATTTGAACATCTGTTTTTTAACCGATTGAGATGAAAATTGGGCACAGATCTATAATCAATGTTAGCATCCGTGATACCAAGTTTTATTCATCTAAGCCGATTTATTCATCAAGTATGCGATTATACAGAACGACAGACAGTCAACCCTTTGACGAATTTGGCCCAAAATTTTATACGGACCTACATTCATGACAATAAAACTGTGTACCAAATTTTATCCACTAGCTAATAAAGTTTTTGTGTTGTAATGTTCACATGACCGCGGACATACAGATAGACAGACTTCCCGTTGACGGAGTTTGTCCAAAATTTGATAGAAATCTACAAATTATGTTTAAAGACCACATACCAAATTTCGTCCCCTTAGCTCTAATAGTTTTCGAGTTATCGTGTTTACAGACGTACAGACAGACATAACTCCAAAATTGTGTTTTTCGGACTCAGGGAGGTCTGAAACGTGGAGATTCGTCAAAATCTCGAGTTCGAATTTTTTGACGATTACAATACTTTCTCTTACTTCGATTACAATACTTTCTCGTATACTTCGTATACGAGAAAGTAAAAAGTAGTACTTTATAGAAAAGTAGCCTTTTCAAAATAGTACTGAAATTTATTCGAAATTTTCAATATTTTTTAAATTTGGTTATTATTTTATCTGTATATACTGTCTGGCCTAGGGCGAAGCAAGTCAGAGAGGGCGTATATACAGAATACAGGGCCTAGGTTGGCCCTATGGGAATTTTGGCCCTGCACGTGAGTTGACTCCATTGTGCTAAAACTGAGCCCAAGTATTGGTTGAATTTCTCAGTATCGTCTGATATTGGAATCTGTTAGTTGATTTGTAGTATTCAGTTTAGATATTTCCTTAAATCACAAAAGGTTCTTGCTATATTTAAGATATTTTGAAGGAGAACAGACGTGCAAATTTCTTTTGTCCATGTATATTGGGTAGATGTCAGTCTTAGGGAAATGACGTGGTTTCGATATCGGTGGATGTTAGTTTTAGACCCTATTTCACCGTAGATCCGCCATTTTCGTGGCCCAGAGTGCATAAAATTTCATCATGCTTCGAAAATCCTAATATTGATGTGGTGTGGAAGTTGAAGTGTGGGTCATCATGATCCTTGGCCCCCTTTTCGACAGCCATCTTTGAAGTTTTATTGTACTTACAAGGGGGGAGCACGACTTGGGAAATTCAGTTCGGGATGGGACTTGCTCTATTAATAGCATACCTTTAGGGTGCTCATCCATTAAAATGCTAAAGCGCAATGGCCAGCCAATTGGGAGAAAATGGCCCTCAAACTTTCGACATAGCTTATATACCAGTAAGTTCTCACGTGCAAACCTTTTGTCCGAGGGTCCGATACCGCCTCCGTTTTCTTTTTTGAAAATATTTTTTAATTAATATTAATTTAATTAAAAATTTATAAACATTTTTATTAAAATATTAATAATTTTTAGGCATTATTTTTTTATTCATATGATATGTGAATCATAGTCATAATTTAATTTTTAAACAGTTAAATAAGCATAAAAACAATTTTAATGATGTTAAATAATAAGTATAATTATTATTATCATTAAATGTCATTAAAATTTTGTAATGATTCCGTTAAAATAATTACAAAATTTCCGTTCTAGTGGAAATCTTCTTTACGGAACCGGTTTTGACGGAAAAAGAGTAGCAGCCGTTAAACTTCTGAATACAGAGAAAGACTGTCCAAAATCTGAAGTTTATTTCCCAATATATCTTTAAAATAAACGTACTACATTTATTAATTATGTAATATGTCAAATTATTCTTTTATTTCTAATATTTTTATGAGATGTTCTTCTATGTAAATAAAAATTAATAAATATTGGAAAATTTCAAAAATTTACAAAGGAAAAAAAATCCCCATGAAATTCTTTTACGATGAGATCACTATTACAATTATTTAATGAGAGCAACTTTAATTAGTTATTTAGCACCATTAAATTTGTAATTATAATTAATTTTTTTCTTTTTTGTAAATAATTTTTGAAATTAATAATTTCAAATTAAGTTAACAATTTAAATAAATATTTAATTTAAAATTTTAATCATTTGATTAAAAAAATAACTGCTTATTTATATGATCCTTGAATTACAGTTATATTATAATTTTTAAGTAGTTATAAATTCATTCTTTCCCGACCAAAACCAGTTCTGTAAGTCTAGATAGGAAATTTTGTAATTACTTTAACGGAATCATTCAAAAATTTTAATGATATATAATGATAAAAGTAATTTTACTTATTATTTAACATCATTAAAGCTATTTTTATGATTATTTAACTGTTTAAAAATTAAATTATGACTATGATTCATATATCATATGAATAAAAAATTATTTAATGCTTAAAAATTATTAATATTTTATTAAAAGATGTTAAATATTAATTTAAAAAAATATTTCCAAAAAAGAAAACGGAGGCGGGATCGAACCCTGGGCAAAAGGTTTGCACTCCAGTACTATACTAACCATGTTATTCGCGCTTTAAAAACGGTAACAACTTACTGGTATATAAGCTACAAGTGATCTCCTCTATGTGGAGGTGCATCAGAAAGTAGAGGAAAAATTCTCCTTTATTTTAACTACTAGCAGTACGTGCACGGCGTTGCCCGTGGAATCAGGACTTCAAAAAAGTAGGTGGAAAAAAATGCTCACAATGGCAGGAAAAAGTTTCGAAAACAAAAAATACACATTATTGATATTCCCGCTTATTTTTCTTTGCGAATGATGTCACCTGTCGCGAAGACGGTCACGTTGCAACAATGCATTGTGGGATGGTCCGGAGAAGCTCTCGCTGTTAAATCTCACTACGAAAAAACTGTTTAAACCGACCAGGAAAAAATTAATTTTTAAAAAACGAAAAAAGATATTTTAACAGCTCCTGTTTTAAATCCGACATAAACGTTCCATTTATAGGCTGAAAAAAAATGAAAATTATAAAGATGTTAGAACGTCAGATGCGATAATTTAAAGAAATCTTTTTTAAAATTACCATAAAAGTGACTATTTTTCAAAAATTTCTCAAAATTCAGTAAATTACGTTAGACGTACGAAACAAACTTCATTAGAACGGAAATCGTTTGTTCTTTCCGATGGTGTAACTTTTTTCCGTACAATTATTCAAAGCCATGCTATTGAGAAATGAGTGCGAAAAATCACCCGAAAAGACACAAGATATTAAATAAAAAAAATTCTAGATTAAATTTCAAAATTCCGGCTTCGAGGTGCATTCAGTCACCATTACGACTACGTGTCTGCCAAATTTCATGGCTGTAAATGCGATAGATTCTTCTGGACATCGCAGACAAGCACACACACAAACATTGCCTTTTATAAGTATAGATGCCGCAAGTTTGAGGGCCATTTTCTCCCAATTGGCTGGCCATTGCGCTTTAGCATTTTAATGGATGAACACCTTAAAGGTGGTTTATTAACACCTTATTAATAAACCAAGTCCCATCCCGAACTGAATTTCCCCAGCTGTGCCCCCCTTTGTTAGAATTATAAACATCAAAATATCATAGTTTATGTTTAGTTATATTAACGGCCCGTTTTGAAGCAACACGAGGGCTATTTTGGGACGGACATCGTAATTTTGAACCACGGTCAAATGACAAGGACCTGAGCTAGCACCTCCCTCTCCAAACTTCCACGCCACACCAATGGGAGGACCAAAATATCATGGATCGTTGTTTCTGAGAATCTTGGATAGATGACTGTATAAATAGATGATTCCGTGTATTAAATGACCTAACATCAATATTCAATGCCACAATTCTAATACAACAATTTATAAAATGTTCAAAAAATATAAACGCATCAGAACTCTTTTATTAATTATTCTATGAAATGTAAACTATGTGCAATGAATGGGCGGAAAAAATCTAATCAGCTTCTGCAAACTCTCAGGTTTCGACTTCTAATAAAATACAGTAGCGTAACAACGGGGGGGGGGGGGGGGCAAAGGGGTAGAGATGTTCCGGGCGCAGTGGAGAAATGTATGCTGGTTTTTTTTGTCAAATTTTAAAATCAAATATGACCGGGGGGGGGGAATAATGTCACCGTGTCCCAACCACCCTTGTTAAGCTACTGATGAAATATACTGCCAAATTTAAAGATATGAATTGAAAACTGGATAAAATCACAGCAACATACTTTTCTGTTTTATCTATAAAATATTCCCAGAAGAAAGTGTAATGTGGCATCCTATTTCTAATATTCTAGAATAAAATATCAGAAACAAAAATATTTTCAGTGTGTCTGAAATTAGAAATTCCTTATTATCAGATCTTGAATTACTGTGGTCATGATGTCTAGAGAAGGGCTGATTTGAACATTAACAAAAACCCTGTTAAAGTTATTAGAAATTATTATTAATTAGTATGTAATAATAATTTGAAACAAAAGTAAATTTTAAATTGGATGACCTTAATATCAATACAGTCAGATATTTAGACATTAATGAATTGCGGGGAATGGTCTTGGGTTTTTAGACCATGACGGGCAAGAATTACCGTCCTGTGCAGAAAGACCATGACGAGTGATTTTCTAGTACTACCTAGTCCTACATGGTGCTAGAAAATCACACGTCATGGTATGACGGCTGCAAATTGCCTCTTCATTCGAGAGATTTCCTGTCAAATTTGACGTGTTTAAATAGATATATATGCGAGAGAAATGTTTAAAATTGATTGAAAACAAAATAAACATATGTTTTACTAGCAGTACGCATATGCGGCCCACGGGCACAGAAAATCACCAAAAAGGGGGGGGGGGAACTCCCACAACGACATGAAAAAATTCTGAAAGCAAAACAAAAGATACACATTATTGATTTTCCCACTTATTTTTCTTCACGATAATGACATTTCAACTGTAGAAAAACAATTCAGAGTACGTTAATCCGAAGCAATATTAAAAAATTGCGAAGTGAAAATGATTATTATACTGCAAGTAAAATATGCGAGACTTAAACATGTGAAGACACTGCCGAACGTAATTTACTACTCTCTGTTAAAAAACGGATATTAATTTGAAATATATAATTAATATAATTTAAAATTTCTAGGGAACTATTGATCATACCGAGATAAATTTTATATCAATCGATAGAAAATTTTATTTTTCACTAGATCACTTAGATCTATTAAAATTTTATTTTTCACTAGATCACTTAGATCTATTAAATTTGAAATTAGAACGACAATTACTCTTTTAAATTTAAAATTACTGAAATTTAGGTTCTCTAACAATGAAATAATGCTGCTTAACGTCTCGCAGTGTTATGGCGCAAGTTTTGTTGTTGGTGACGTTAGAGCGTTACTGAGAGATCTGGGCTATTATATTAGTAGTAATGTCTATTTTAAGAGGTTGTTTCCTGTTTATTTCAATTAATCCCAAACCACTGTTAATTACCAGTTGCCAGATTAATTCAACAGAATTTACTTTTTCGTATAGTATTTTCATGTGCTTTATCAGATTGCTCACTTTGTCTTCTTTTATTTCTAGATATAAATACCGTAAAGAAAATGATGCTGGAGAATGTAGGTACTTTGTGTCCCACATGTTGCACACCTTTTGACAAAGGAAAGCATAGAAAACTCATCGATACATGTGGTCATGAGCTGTGTTACATGTGCATCAATTCTGACCATTGTCCATTATGCGTTTACCATGGTATGTTATATGTTCATCTCTAAATGCATAATAATAAATGTAGAATATATCTTTATATTATGCTTAGGGTAAGACTTGAGAATGTATCATTGCCAAATGTTCACCAAATGCTTCTGTGTTCTCAAATCTTACTATGCTTGCATAGTCATTCCAGAATTATGTATTTATTAGACACTCTAAACAAAATTGATTTGAGGAAGACTTAACAAAAGTTATTTGTACATATTTCCGAAATTCAGATGCTATGCAAACCATACGTATTTATCTACATTGTGAGATGAAATAGTTTTCTAAGAGAGGAAATGCAAGATATTGCCATCACTTATGCAGTCTCAGGGTGATATTTAATGAAAGTCATAGTTATAATATATATTATTTTAGGCTGTCTTTTGAGATTCATATATAAATTATTCTATGATGATATATATTTTATCCATTGGTTTGCATATCATTTTATTTTGAATAAGAGCTGGGAAATATATATCTTATATACCCATTTTTGAAAGAAATTGTAAAAACACATCTCCCCCCCCCCCCCCCCCCCCGGGGGGGGGGCAAAACACCTTTAGACAGTTCGCCAGCAACAACCACCCGAGGGATTTCGACAATTTTTATTTCATACTAGAAGAATCCGGCGTTGCTTAGGATTAAAATACTTTTGAATCAAATATTATAATATACAAAATCCTTTTATCGTGTGAAACATTTTTTTAATTAAAATGAGATCATCAATTAAAGCAAACGATTTTTAAAAAACGCTGCAAACTAATTTTCTCCATAATATTTGTTACATAAGTACTTCAAATTTTTTCTCAAATACTGAAGTATAAAAAAGGTTTTAATGGACTTTTTTGGGACAATTAATTACTTTTTGATTAATAAAAACATTAAAATAAACCAAATTAAAAGTTTTTCCTGGTATAAATTGTAAATTGTCTGCTTTTAAACTTTCTTTTAGTGTTTTAACAGAAATAACGGAGATTTATTTACAAAATAATACCGTGTTCCTGAGCCTCCAAACTGGACTGGTTTCGCCAATTTCTTACAACACTTCTTTCAAATAACTAACGAATCAGATTGTTCTGCTTTATTTTCGTAAGTTTCAAATAGTATTTTTCATTTGTATGCAGTTCTGTTGCATTTCATTCCAATTTAATTTAACTTTAATAGCAGACGATTTTGTTAAGACATATCTATAAATATTATCTTTGTTTTAGTTAATATGTAATTTAAAATCAATAACAAGCTATTTTGTTTTCTTTCTATATTTATTTTTATTAAATTGGCAACAAGAAAATTAGTTATTGTTAAAAAGCTTTTACGGAATGCAGCGTTGTTAAATGATGATGATGATGAAGCTGTTTGAGTGTATGCTCACTCCTTGGCTGCTTTATCTTAAATTATCCTAAGATCAAATACTGAGATCGCGAAACTAAGTGTTAAATGAGAGAATGTTGTTGTTTCTGGAATAAACATTTTGATTTTGAGATGCCTTTTTGTTTTTATCAATAATCCCAACAGTTCAATCAAAATGGCGTGTCAAAAAAATATTGTAAAATACCTATTGTAGGTGATGGAAACTGTTTATTTAGGGTGATATCATTCTGTATTTATGGATTTGAAGACTCCGAAATTCGTGAAAAGTTTATGCAAAACATTACAACTAGATAAGGTTTATTGAAAGATTTTACAATTTTAAAGGAATCTGTTGTCTACTAACAATATGAAATCTACTATGGTTTTTATGGTCTGTTCCACTGATCTTCATGCAGTATTTAAAACTGAAAAAAGTAGTGGCTGAGAGCCTCGAAGCAGCGAGGTGGCAGGGGTAATGCTGAGCAAAGTGGGTGCTGGCCGTGAACCCACCCGGAGGGCGGCGAAAGCGGCTAGTTAATGATTAAATTTTTATTTATAAGCCTAAAAATGTGGTAATTCGATGCATGTCAATATGATGGACGCGAGACTTAATTGGCTAATAATTACCTTGATAAAAATAAATAACACCTTGCAGTGGCGAATCCAGGAGGGGCTGCAGTCCCCAGAGCGAAACCAGAATTCTTGATTTTATTTAAAATCACTACAACCGTTTATTCTTAATTTCCCTTTTTTAAATAAATAATAAAAATGTAACAACATTGCTTTCTAGCTTGACAGGCTCGAAAATTTTCCTGCTTTTCTAGTCATTCCACTTGTACTTGTAGCTTAACTCACTATACACCAAAACATGCTCATTTTTTCAATTCTTAAAATTGTCCAGCACTGTGTTTAATTATAATGAAATACTGTTGCTATTTAAAAGGATTTTATATTAATTTATTTGATTCATTATTTAAAAGTAGCTAATTAATTATTTAAATATTAATTATGACCTTTGCTTTGAACAGCCCAGGCCCAGTCGCAGCATCGCCTCTCCCAAGACAATGGCATTCCAAGGCCTCGCCTGAAAACCAATGGGCACTTCACAGCCTATATGCAGACCAGGGAGAGAGTTTCTCCAGAGAGACCTCTGCCAGGGGCAAGCCTTCCTCCCAAAGGTATCACTCTTCTTTGAGATAAAAGTTTGATTCTTATCCAAAACTCTCCTACTGCATTTAAACTACAAAAATATATAGTTTGGTTTATCTTTGGCCATAACATGTTATCTTCTGTTTGAACGAGGGTGATTTTTTACATGCCCCCTCTTCCCTGCATATTATTTTAAAGTTTATGAAATTCATGAAAATGTTTTTTTTGTTGACTACTACATTGTTTCTTGTTAACAATAAATAGCACTTTCAAGCTGGTTTTCAGTATCTTAATGTATAATTTTAAAAAGTATCATGTATTTTATTTTCGCCTCTCAATGAACACATGCAATGTTCTTATTGTCAATATCTAACATTCTGGTTGTAAATTCGGTGTAGTTTTTGTTTGATGATTACAAGTTTTTTTTACTTTTTTTTTTAAAGTTCACAAAGTTTGAGATGTGGGAAAAAAAATGTAAATCAGAAGTTTCTAATTTCATAAAATGAATATCTGAAGTTTTATAGTAACAATTTTTTCTAAACATGTTGTAAAAGGAAAAAAACTTTTCACTTTAAAGGTTAAATGACTCATTTATTTCAGCAGTTTTTGGTTTTGTTTGTGATTTACCATTCATTTCAAATGCCTTTTAATTGTCTGCATCAAGTGCAAAATATACCACAAAACATGGCAAAAAAATAAAATAAATAAATGCAAGGATTGATATTATTGCTTAACTGAAACCCATACTTTTCATTGTGCACACACATTTGAAGTTGCATTTAAATTGACACAAAATTATGCATAAAATTTAATATTTTTAATCGCTGGCTTTTATATGCCTATACAAATAAACAGTAATTATCAAAAATTTTCATTCCTAGTCAAACCTCCTGTGCCTGAAAGAACAGTGTCTGGCTACAGTCCCAGAATATCTAGGGCTTCCAGGAACCACAGACAGATGAAATGGCCTAATCCTCTGATTTCTGACAGTCAGGCTGCCCTGTCAGGTATATTTTTAATGTTAATAGTTTTGTACAAATATATGATTTGCCATGTTTTCTTCTTATCTGATAGGCTTTTTTAATAATGTTGTTAATCTTCTACTTATTTATATGTTAATGAATTTGTTTTATGCATGAAAAGGGAAGAGATTTTGCAGAAATGGGTCTTTAAGGAAGAATATTTTAAAATTGTAGAAAATCTAATACTTTGAATTACAGGGATGAGATTCTTCCGCTTTTTGGCGAATTTCCGCTTTTTTGTTATTTTGGAGAAATTCCATTTTTTAAATCTTTTTTCCCTCTCTCAAATTTTTTTCTTCTTTCCCCACTCCCTTATTTTTTTGGATTTCCGATTTTTTTTTCCCCTGCAAAAATTTGCTTTTTCTTCTGAAAATTCCGCTTTTACACAAAGAAAAGAAACCTTCCTATCGTATGTTTTCGGAAGAAAATTATGGAAAAATATGCTTAACAGTGTGGCTTAACTCCACCATCTAGGAAACTAGCTGATTCATCTTCTACTGACGAATAAACAGTATATCAGCAAGCTCTACAAGGATGAATATTCCAACATTCAGTGCCATTCAAAGTATTAAGTACCACCTTTTTTCAGAAAACAAAATCTCTGTGGCATGTTTTGCAAAAAGAAAAAAATGATTTTTTTGCATGAAAATGTAAAAAATTAGTTGAAAACTTAAGGTCATCCTGTAGGGCTTACCAAGATGAAGAAATAAAAAGGAGCAAACAAAAAAAAAATAAATCAATAAACTACATAACAAAAAAATAAAAGAAAAACTCCTGTCAAAAGAGGCAGCTAAAAAGTTGTGTGCAAATGCAGTAAAAACGCAGAGAATAAGACAAAAAAAAATCTTCTCAAAATAAAAAATAAAACAGATGATTTACCTAGGCATTGTAGAGATAATGTAGTCCTGACAATTATGCCAGTAATTAAACAGATGGATACTAATGAAGACTGTAAAAACTTTAGCCTTTATTGAAATTAAACTTGCATAGGATGCAAACACATCCTTTATTGAAGAAAAATCTGTCAAAGGTAGGAGTCCTCCAAAACAAGGGGTGAAGCGTGTGAATGGAGATCTGTTACCAACAAAAGCCACACAAATAAAAAAACAAAAGAAAACCACTTCTTTAACAATTAAGGAAATGTTTCAGAGGGTTTCAAATAACAATAATGCTAAATGAATCTGTCATTGTAACTGTACATTTACTTACTTATACTTATTTACTTTACTTATTTATATGTACTGAATTATAAATAATTAAGTTATAAATTATTATAGTGTAATATTTTCATCATGTTGCATGTTTTGATGTTTTACTTCTTTCGTGTATAAATTATGGTACAAATTTTTTGCTCGCATATGATTTCAGTCTTTTTGCTTTTTTGCCCATCTCATCCCTGGTTATTAATACTAGGGAAAAAAGTTTAGACAGAAAAAGAAAGTATAGTTCCTTCAGATTTTCTGCAATTGTTTATATGATCGTAGTTGGTGTTTTAACTCCAAACTTTTTTATAAATACTTATTTATAACAAATAACTTTTGGAAAAAATCTTAATTTTTTTTTCTTAAAGGAAGCTATTACGGCTATATGCTTTTAAAGTAGAATATATTTAAGATTTATCATAAAGGGATTGAAATATTATTTATACTTTGCCGTTAAAGATATAATTTATCTAAATTTAAGTTTTTTTTTTTCTTTTTCATTTTAACTTGCAAAATACTGTTTGATGTTCA
>BGPR01026757.1:0-21286 GCA_013235015.1 Araneus ventricosus | reverse complement strand
ACAGAAAAGGGCTCCATAAAATTATACATTTTCATTTTAAATATAGAGTTTCATACCTTAAAATACTGTCTAAAAATTATCTTCTTTTCAAATTTTTAATTACTTTTGTATGTACTGATCATATTCAGGACTATTTAAAACTAGAACTACCATGACCAGTCAAATGACTGTTTTCTAATGACAATTTCAATGTATCAGCAAAGTGTTGGTAAATATAATGTCGACTAGGTATAGCTGCACTTCATAGCTTTTTTTCCTATAGTGTGAACTTGAGTGGTCACTGACTGTAATGTTAAATGTATGTGAAAGGGTTTTTTTTTGCATGAAGGAACTTTAAATTTTGTGTTCCTTTCATTTCATTTTAAGAAACTTTAGAATTTGTCGAATATCTTATTTTTTCTTACTTGAAAAAATGGCACATGCACAAGTTTTAAAATAGAAGGGTAGAGTATTCAGTTGATTGATTCTAAAACTGTAAGTGTGCTTTATTCCAAATGGTCAAAGCTTGAAAAATTTCTGAATGACTTTCATGGTTACCTCAAACGATTCAAATTGGAACTGTGAACCAGAATTTGAATGTTTGCTGTTAATTTCCTATTGAATTGCTGCTCCTTTTTCTTTCCTCATTATTATTGTTTTAATTTAAAATCGTGTTTGTTTCACCTAATTTACCTGAGCTTTAAAAGTCTTGACTTATCATGGACACCTCAACCCATGTGCACTGCACACAATGTACACCCTTACTCATCTGTATCTAAAGAAGCTCACAATGATTAAATTTAAAGGAGGAAACAAGAGGAACAGGAAAGAAAGCGTGAAGAAGAAAAGAGAAGAAGAGAGGCCATTCTCGAACAGTACAGGCAGCGGAAGTTGAGAGAAGAACTCGAAAAAGAAGGAGCTTTGCTTCCCAAAGAGACAGTTGGGAGGTTTTCCTCTAAGTCTAGATCAAGGTATGTGTATTGTTCTGTGCAGTGGTCCGCTTGACTTTGGAGTGAGCAAAGTGAAATGCTCTGTCTTGTTCCTAAATTGTTCATTTTCTTTGTGTTTGTAAATGTGCCAGTACATTTTTACATGCCCTATTCCTTTCTTTTCTTTCAACCGCTGAAATGTGTTTGTTATTTCATTTTGTCCATAAACCACTTACTTAAAGCAGAGACTCGTATATTAATAAGTGGTATGATTTCTAAACAGTTAATTAAGAGACATTCAATATCTGCTTACCTCGAGCAGGCTGTAAGAAGTTTTAATTAAACTTGAGGGAGGTTATAAACACACACACAAAGACAAAGGACTTAAAATAGCAATGGGTCGATAATTTTTACAATCTTGTGCATCACCTTTTTTAAAAATGGGAATAATTATAGTTTGCTTCCAGACATGAGGAAATAAATTAGTTTTCAGCAAAAGGTTAAATAAAATAAGAAGGGTATATATGAACAATTCTGTACATCCCTTGATAATAAAAGATTTAAATAAAGAGTAATAGTTTTCAATTAAAAAAAATAAATAAATCATTCTTTCATCTAATAATCCTTCTTATTTGAAAACATTCCATGTAACTGTTTAATTTCTTTTCTTTTTTCGATAAAGAAATGTAACTATATAAAGAAGTGTATTGAGCATCTTACAGTCTTAGAATGATTTTTGTAATTCTTAAACATTCTTGAGACAATTATCTGCAGAATAATAAAAATCACTTGCCAATCAGTCTAGTACATTTTGAACAGTGTAATTGAAACACATGTGCATCGAAAGGATCCTATTTTACTTATCACAGTAATAATGAGTGTCTGCTTTAAGCCAATGATGTCTTTGTTTTAGAGTTAAACATTTTTTGTTGCTTTTATGTCTGCAGTAATTTGACACATTTATATTGGGAAATGACTTTCATGTTATAAATTCCTTAAAAACATCAATATATACATGAAAATTAGTAGAAATTTTACATGAGCACACCAAAAATTTCGAAATTTTGTTTTATGTATTAATGAAAAAAATTGACGAATATTTTTTTTGTTACAATGAAGAACTATTTTGATTTAAAATGTTATTTTTGTTTTGTTATATTTTTGTTATCCATTTATTGTTTACTTAATGCTCATATTTATTAAAAAATATCAACATTTTTGCAAAAATAGTTACTTATTTTATGTCTAAAAAGAGTATCATTTTTGTTTCTTCAGTTGAATCCCTTTGTTTCTACCCAATTTTTGTTTTATTGAATATAAATATTTGTAAACAATGGAATCAAGATATACCTTAATTTGCTGTTTTACACCACTTATCTTACCTGTATTGTAAAATCAATCTTTTTCCTTATGTTTGTGAATTTCATTAGTTTTATATTTTAAAAAAATCAAATTACTTACTATAGCATCCTCTGTCATTTGTGATTGTTTTGATTTCTCTCCTGTGTATTGTTTTATTTCTTCATAAGCGTCTTTTTCTACTCTGTGTATTTCTGACGTGTTTTGTACCTATCTTGTGAGTAACAGTCATGCCTAACATTCTTTGTGGTTCTTGTGTGCAACCAGCTTGAATTTTGCACGTCATTTGCTAAACTAACTTTGTCTTACTACGCATGTGTCTATCAAAATATATTGTTCAAAATTTCATGCATGTACATTTGAAAAAAAATTATTCTTATCAATTCTCTTTCACAAAATATACTATTTTAAGTTATATATATATATATTGGATTAATGGTTAATGTCTATTAATATAGACTGACTTACCAGATGTGTAATTTTTAAAATTAGGAAATGAGTAATTTTAAATAATTTTGACTTGTGTGGTTGAACCTTTATAAGTGCCATAAAAGGACACCAAACAGCTTAAATAAGTTGAATATATAAACCTACAAATGGATTAATAGGGTAAAAATACTTATTGTTGAAGATAATGAAAAAATTGTAATTAGGTAGGGTACACAAAAATCAAGAATTTTTAAAATTCTATAGTACACAAAAGTAAAGAAAATAATCTTCACTAAAAGAATTTCACTTAAATCTGTCAAATAATTATTCAAACTTAAATTTTCTTTCATTTAACATTAATTAATGCTTTATTTTCTTGTTTGTTTTCTATTTCCGTGGGTGATATAAATTGTTTGAAACAAGAATGGGGTGAAAATATTTTTCTCTTTAAGTGGAGTCGCATCTAAAAAAAAAGTTTAAGAAGTCCTGTTTTAAATTATTCTCTTAAAATGTTGAATGAAAATTAAATCGGATTTAGTTTTGAAATATGCAGAGAATATAACAGTTAAAATGTCACATTCTATTTTTATTGCTGACTCAACATAATATTTCACTAATTATAGCATAGTTAAAGCATTAAACATTCAAACCAAATAGCTTAGCCAGCATCACCAAAAAGGTGATAAATGTCTCAATTCACTTGGGAAAGTAATTAAAACATCAGAACTTTGTTGAAACAACAACTTTGTTCTATGAAGATAATTTTTAATTTTAATTTTTAATTTAAGTTTAATTTTAATTAATAGCAAGATGTAATAACATTAAAAATCAGTTATCTATTTATTATCCATAAAACATGAATTTCTGAGAAGTTTTTGACTAATTTTAATTACAAGACGGAGAGATATTATTTTTAAATGTAAAACCTTCTGGATTTGAAAAATTGCACTGTAGAAATTCTTGAACTTGAATGATAGGAGTTATGGGATTTGAAGCAACAAAGGCTGTAATCCCCTAGAAATTCTTGAAAGAAGCAAATGATTTTATTTTTAAATCCAATCTTTTCTTGTACATTTTTTTATTTCATTTAAGGTTGTATAGATTATAAATAGCAAAATACAATGAAACAGGGTTCGTACTCCTCCTGAAATTCCTAAAAAACTCCTGAATTTTGTTTTTTGTTTTTTTCTAAAGGCCCTGAAAATACTGTTTTTTATCCTGATATTTCTTTTTGTCTCCTGAAAAATTACAATCGAAGAGCAAAAGATAAAAATTAGGATAAAACATAAATATATGTCGTTTCCGTTTTTCCTTATTGATAGAAAGTCGCTGGAATCCGGAATTCTTACTTCTGACCTTACTTAGCGCCAAAAGAGTCTACCGCGCATGTTCTGAGTCACCGCAATCGGGAAAGATGGAAGAATTGATATTTAGTATACTTTTTCGCCAATTTTATAAAAATTGTCCACACTACCCCCTTCTCCCCTACAATTGATTTTTTTCATGTTATCTCCTGAATTTTCTGTACTGTACTCCTGAAAAAATCCTTAGAAACTCCTGAATTTTACTATCATATATACAGTATGAACCCTGATAAAAGATGCATGAGATGCTTTATTATTATGTACTAGAAGATTTGTGCCCATCTAAGACAGGCTTTTAGGTTGCCAACAATATCTCGGATCTCATTGTCACAGATTTATTAAGGAAAGTTGTAGAAGAAAATCTCATGTACATTGGCAGAGTTCTTATGAAATAAAAACAGAAATGATAAATCAATTGGACACTAACCTTCATTTTGCAAAATATATAAACATTCATTTTCAAAATTAAGTATGAAAAAGAAAGAACCTTTTTAACTGAAAACGAAGGTAAAGATTTCATAGAAGTGGAAAAATAAATTAATTCTAGAGGAGTTCCTCCTCAATGAATCAACATAAAATAAAAAAGAAAATGCTGAACTTGGCTAAAAAAAAACACCCTGTCGTAACTTAGTATCCCATGGTGTGTATACTAATTTGTAGATAGACAGAGTGCTTAAAATATCAAAAACAGAACTGATGAAACAATAACAGCATTCTTTTTACAGAGGATGAATTAAATGAAAAAGAAAGTAAACAATTGTTACTCCATAATTCAATAAAATGATATTTGATAAGTGGAAAAATTCTGCATTCGCTTTGATGAAAAGAATCTCTTTTGGCATGTAGCCCACATTCCAGAACGTTAATGATTTTGCTGGCAAAATATATTAGTGATTATTCCAAGTTGTTATTATTTTGAATCCCAAAATGTTAAAAACACAATCATAAAGCTTACAATTTCCACACCAGCAGAAATATTTCACAGAGTTAGGGGCTGATTAATTGAGTTTCCACAGCAATTTTTGAAATAGACATGTTGTTCATTTCGTATGAAAGCATTCTTGTAGCTGAGGTAAACCAACTATATTCTTAATAAAGAAAACCTCATTTTATGAGAATTGAAAAATTTTATTTTGGAGGAGTATTTTTGCTTAAGAAATTAATTTTTACTTCAACGTACGATAAATTTTCTTCACGAATGTTTTTAAAATTTGATAAGTAGATACTTGAAAGGAAAGGTAATAATACATTATATATTATATTCTGGTTTTCTTTTATTATTCAAAAATTTATATTAATTTTTATTTGAAATGAAAATTGTGATTAGATGCTTTATTATTATTTTCTTCATTATGAAAGCAATTCTCTAAAAATTTCCCTTTTCATTTTACCAATCATTGTAATGAATATTATCCTGTAGTGTCAATCCTGAGAAAAGAAGAGATCACAGGCTTAGTACAAACTTTACTAAGCCAACAGTGGAGCTTAGAAATAATTGTACAACTTCAAAGCAACTCAGGTAGTAAAAGTTATGCATGACTGTTATTCATTTAACCTTTTGGAGTTCTCTCCAGAAGAGAATTTAGTAAATGTGTGCATTATCTGAAAGTGTATATAATAATTTTCACTACATGAATAAAATTGGTTTCATTTTTGGGAACTGAATATTATGATTATTTTGGGTTGAGTATTATTATTTTTGATTTCTCTTTACTCGATTATTTTTCACATTTTGAGGTTGTATTTAAAACATCCATCTGCTAATTGTCGTTTGAAACTAGGAAGATTTGTATGACTCTGTTTTTGTTCTTTCTGTCTAACTGTGGCTAGTCAAATGAAAACTGATTGTTAACCCTCTAAGCAGATGGAGTTCAATTCAAAAGCAGATTATTCTTATTTATTTCTAAATTTTCATATAATTTCATGGTTTTAACATTCTTGAGATTGTAAAGTTTCTATTGTATAAAAAAATTATTGTTTATGTACTTCAAAAGTTTATTTCTAAGAACTTAAACTTATTCAGTCTAAATAATTTGCCGCTTAGAGGGTTAAGTTGAACTCTATTAACCTTTCCTTATATGCAATACTGTTATTATACCAGTAAATTTTTTAATACTAATTATTGGCTGGTATTTGTGCTGGATCTGTAGCCATCCAATGAATAGTATTTTTTCTCTTTTCCCATTGTATTATTGCATGTATGGCAGATAGGTTTATTATTAAAAAGGGAAGACAAGAATAAATAACCTCATAGTTGGTCTGTAAAGCTTCATAAATCTTTTTTTTTTCTCTGATTTGAAAATTGGGAAAAGCAGTTTCCTGTTTTTATACCAAAATGCCTGTCTTAAAAGGTGATTTTGAATTAGATTTAGCTGTAATTTGTAGGCTAAAAATAGACAAGTCTTCAAAAATATTCCTTTGAAAGCATATATTCCTTGATTAAAATAGTTCCTGGCTTTTCTTCATAATCTTGCATTTATCTTCTTTTTAAGTGGAAGAAGAGGGCAGTGATATGGATTAAATGATTAAATTTTAAATCTTTTTTAACACTGTAACAACCTGTCTTTTTCGTAATTCTCTTTCTGACTAACTAGTAAACTGTTATCAAATGATTAATTTTTATTCCATCCTTATCTATTTTTTTAACAGGCAATTGGCTCTTAGCATACTAGTGCTGAATATATCATAATGTTAGTGCATATTGCACTTTTAAAGGGTTTTATACTATTGGAACTTCTAAAGAAAAGCAGCCATTATGTTTGATAGAAAACAATCTGTGGCATGTGCTTTGGGTAAAATGTGAAAATTACTTTAGACTGAATGTAAATATTCGACCTTGAATGAGCAGGCCTGTTCAATTACTTGTTTTGAGCTTCTAAAATGTAGTTGTTTGAATGGAAAACAAGAAATGGGAAGAACTTTTTTATTTCATAATTCACTCAATGACAAATTATTGATTGGTTAATATTAAAGTAGTTTTCTTCTCGTACTTTAGTATCAATCAGCGAAAATCGTGATTTTCAAAAATGCTGCACTTTGCCATCTGGCCTTGATTCAAAGTGATGAAATCTCTCTCCATTGATATGCGTCGAACTTCAAAACTTGTTAATCAACCTTCTTTTTCTGGTGATTTGGTGCCTAACTGTTGTCTGAATACTTCTATATAATATTTCAATCCCATTAACTCTATTGATAAAACAAGAATAAAAATATTGCATATTGTAATAGGAAAGAAATATTTACTAGTTTTTAAAATGTTTGCAATTTTTTTAGTTCCCTTTGTTATTTATAATTACAGTTTGAAAACTTTCCTTTGTCAATACCTGCTATATATGTATTTGATATTGTGTTTGCATAATGTGTATTAACCTTTATAGGTATTTCAATTTATATTTTTTAAAATATTTTTTTTTAAATAATGCAGGAGAGAATCCAAGCCTAGGCCTAGGTCTGCATATATTCATATGAATAGTGATTTATCATCTTTGCTGTCACTGGACAATGCTGCTAATAAAAGAAATTCCCAAATTCTTACAAGTAAGTGATATTTTTGTAATTGAAATGACAATTACTACTTATCTTTTTAAAAACTATCTTTTAATATTTTTTTTTATTTCAGGTAATATATGTATGTGAAAGTAGTACATTTCTTTCTTTTTTTCCTTTCGTCTCCTCTCATCTTTGTTATCAGTATTTTCTGTGTAACAATGTGAATTTATACTTTTGGTTGTTAAATGAATTCTGTAAGATTTCTCACTTTTATTGGTCATAACCTCATCTTTCAATGTAAAATCCAACAGAATGTAACTTAAATGTATTTGTATTATTTTATTGTCTGCACAAAGTAGAACTTTTAATTTTTTAAATCCTTTAGATCTACGCCTAAGTATTTATTTATTTCTAGCCCCCTTCGGAACCAGCTATTCTCCCGTAATATTACTAACCTATAGCTATGCTTCGAACATGGCGAAATAAATTGGGGGTTGTAGAGGTTGAAGGACTCTGCCAAAGTTTTATTTTGTGATATATCACAAAAATGGGAGTGGCAGACAATCATTGATGACATATCTAGGGGTCTTAAGCTTTCATATAAAATAAAAATTCTTGAAATCGGTCCAGTAATTGAGGCCGGGGGACTCTGTTAAGGCCTTCCCGTAGAGAATGTACAGTGAAGTAGTATTTTTTTCAATTGATCTCAAAAATTGAGAGTGGTGGACAGTAGGCAATCATTGATGACATATCTAGAGGTTGTAAGCTTTTATATGAAATAAAAATTGTCAAAATCTGTCCAGTGGTTGGGGATGGGGGACTGTCCATTTTTCCCCATAGAGAATTTACAGAGAAGTATTTTTTCGATTTCTCTCGAAAATGGAGAGTGGTAGGGGGCAGACGATCATTGATAACATATCTAGGGGTCATAATTTTCCGTATGAAATAAAAATTACCGAAATTCGTTGAATAGTTGGGGCTGGTTTTGCCAATTCTTTTAAATATATAGTTGGCTGATGTCATGTTCAAGATGTTTCATACCTGACTATAACTGCCTTAATTTTAGGAATGAAAAATATTTGTGGTCATTTGTCTCTACAATAATTTTCTGGATCTTAATCTGAGATCTTGTCAGTGAAGAAAGCAATGGCTGCTTCAGAAGCATTTTTTCATCATTTGTATAATTCTTAAATGATGATAACACTGATACTCATGAAATATTAGAAATATTTTAGAAAAAATGTTCTTTGTTTTTTATATACTGATTATGTCATATCACCTAGTAAAATACTTAATTGCAAACTACAGGAGAAAGTTTGCCTTTCTATGAAAATTTCTAAAAACTTGATGTATTTTGCTTTACACAATGTCTTCGTTGAATATTAATTTAATTTAAGTGTTATCCCTTAGTGCAGAGGTTCCCAACCTAAGGTATGTGTACCTCTAGGAGAACCAATTAGAAATGCACAAAAGTAATGTTGGTAATTGCAGAAAACCCATAACAAACTGGATTAAAATGAGAAAAACAAATGTTGAATTTTATTTTCTCACTTTCTGTGTCAAGTTCTGAGCAATAAAATATTTTAATACCTTGCATGTGCACAGAACTTATGGAAAGAGCATTCATGCCTTACACGCATAAACTTAATGCAGCTCCAGGCATGAGGTAATATGTCTTCATTTGAATCTAATTTCATAAAATTTGAGTCCATCCAAGTAGTTGAGTAAAATCCAAGCTCAAAAATCACATTTAAACTGTCTTCCACTTGAATAGGCGATCATCACAGTGTGCTTTCGTCATAAGTTAATCTGAAGTTTTTTCTTTGCTGTTTTAATTTTTGTTGAAATAATGGCATTATAAAAAATGGAATAAAATGTGAAATCAAAAACATTTCCTACAAGCGTTTTAATTCAAGTTGTTTGACTTCAGCTAATGTAAGCTCTTAACATTATTAATAAAAACTTTCCTATGAAGATGGTTGGGGGGGGGGGACTTAAAGGAGTATTCAAAAATAAAAAGACTAATCAAAGAGTACAGGAGAAATAAAAGATTTGAAACAGCTGCCTTGTAGAATCAGTCCATCTCTGAATTCAATTGAATTTATTTATAATTTTTATATTATAAGAATTTGAATAACTTTTGCCCATGGCATAACTATACGGTACTGGTTCCCAATCTATGGGCTTCAGATAATGTATTAGTGGGCTGGGGAATGCTAGTAAAGAGTCGAAGTTATGGGTGCTTCAAGGGTTGTTGCTCATTTTTTGTTTCTAAGCAATATATTGTAGGTAATGTAATGTAAGCTTACTGTATATAACACAGTAAGCTTTACTACTTATGACTTATATATGCATATAATATATATTGTATATAAATGTATTGAATGTGTTTGTATTTTTTTAATTGTATATTTAGTTAGTGGGCCTCAAAATATTTTTTACACAACAGGTGGTCCGCACAACCAAAAAGGTTAGAAACCACTGCTATAGGGTGATGAAACTAGCAAAATGGTAGGGAACCATAGTCATAACCCAGCTAGCAAAGAAGGTTGCGGAAAGGTTGCCATTTCACTTTCCATAGGCTGTCCGCGAAAGCATTTCCGCACAAACCGTTTCGGAAACCATTGCCGCAAGGTTTACATAGGAAAGCTTTTTATGAACCACCTGTCCCATCGTGTGTACCCCGTCCGGTATAGTGTTTATTGCATTTGCCTTCCAACTCTAGGAACACGGGTTGGATTCCCAGCTCGGAGGAATTTGAAATTTGTAGGAATATGACTTTGAAAAGGGGGTCCTATTTTTGCGCCCTAGGTGGGCTCTTAACAACCTTTTGAAAAGGCATGAAACAAGCTTGAGGAAAGCCTGAAACAAGCTTGTAATAAAAGCTTGGGGAAATCTTACAAAAAACCTTGTTTCTTGTTGACTAGCGAACTTTTCCGCTACCTTACCGAAAGGTTCAACCCTTGTCATGGAAACCTTCGTGACAACCCTTTACCCTTGCTGACAACAAGGTTTCCAAAAACTTTTAGACAAGCTTTCTTTGCGATCTGGGAAGGATTCCCAACCCAAGATGTTACTATTACATAGATGCATCATACTGATACTGTCCTAACCCCCCTAGAATGGACAAATAAATAACTATTAATAAAGTGATAATACATTTAATAAGATTACTGTATAATTAATGATAACAAGAAGTGTGATTTTCGAATCTCACCACCTTTAACATTTGCTGGGGCCCAATACTCTCTAATTATACCACTGGCTTTTGTTATTATGAACATTTTAAAAATGTGATTTGATATTTGTTTAATTTGTGTTCTACATTTAATTGTTTCTTATAGGTCGAGATGTGCAAGATTTTGACCTAGATTCTTTGAACAGTGCAAGTACCTCAGCTTCTTCTCATGATAGAAACAGGAGTCCCAGCAATTGCTTTCCTCCTCATAGGAATACAAATTTGCAAATTCCAGAGGGGAGCGGACCATCTAGCGATGGGGCTTCTGATACTGCTTCCAATGGTTCCTCTGCGGCAGCTGGTGATTACACAGGGCCGAAACTTTTTGTGAAACCAGCAGCAAAATCGAATAGGGGGATTATAATAAATGCAATTAACACTGTGCTGGCTGGAGCAGTAAATGAAGAAACTAAAAGGAAAGTTTTAGAGGTTAATATAAATATTCATTCTTTGTGCTAAGTATCAAGAGAAGTTATATTATAATGAATTTTCCTTTAATCTTTTTTATTTATTTATTTACTTGCCCCTTAACATCTTACTTAACTTTTTCTTTGTTGGATTGTGTGAGGCCTGATAGGAAATAATTTTGATCAATGTGTTTTTTTTTTTTTTTTTTTAAAGAATCTTCCAATTTAGAGTTAAGAAAGAAACCAATGGAAGTGTTTCCCCACAACTTTCTTATATGCTTACTCAATATGCATTTCGAATGTCTTACTTTCAACTTTGGATTCAAAATTTTATAAAAATTGTGTGTTTTTTTTGTTATAGTGTTCGCAATACCACCAACACACATAATTCCAAAGTTGTTGTTTTTTAAAATTGTTTTTGGACTTGGAGAGGTGTGAAATAAAGATCCACCAATATATTGAGATTGAATTTTTTGACGATTGCTATACTGTCTCTTTGTATACTTCGTATGCAAGCAACTTTTTAAAAAGTAGTTCTCAGAAACTATTAAACTCAGTTCTGCACCCTCTAGTAATGGTGCTCAGGACACGCACCCATCTGTCCCACTCTAGTTATGTTATTGAACTAAGAGAAGAGTAAATAGTATTCTGGCATGGGGCCCATTTTGGAGCAATTGGTCTTATCGGCTGAAAGCTGGCCTTGTGGATCCTGTACCAGCAGTTTTTTGTTTTGTAAACAATGCTGGTGCAATCTTGCCCATCTCTTTAATCTGGGATATACTTAAATTATTTTATATATAGGTGGGCAAGACTGCACCAGCATTGTTTGCAAAAGAAAAAACTGCTGGTACAGGATCCACAAGGCCAGCTTTCAGCCGATAAGACCAATTGCTCCAAAATGGGCCCCATGCCAGAATACTATTTACTCTTCTCTTAGTTCAATAACATAACTAGAGTGGGACAGATGGGTGCGTGTCCTGAGCACCATTACTAGAGGGTGCAGAACTGAGTTTAATAGTTTCTGAGAACCACTTTTTAAAAAATTGCTTGCATACGAAGTATACAAAGAGAGAGTATAGCAATCGTCAAAAAATTCAATCTCAATATGGTGGTGAATCTTCATAATTTTACACTTCTATACTAATTGTTTCTGCATATGCATTCAACAGATGTAAATTGAAGTAGATTATAAATACATAAAAATTGATTACTGAAATGTGAGAATTGTTGAGATGCAGTATTGACAAACCGCAAAATCAGAGCTTTTAGTTTTGTGTTAACTGAAACAGATACTAAGGAACCACTGCAAGTCACTACTGTTCAAATTAAACAACAATTCAGTGATAGTTTTTAGGAAAAATTAAAAGAAAAGTAAAATAAATCTCTTCAAAAGTACTGACGCATAAATGTACATTTAGTTTTTCTTAAAATTATTCGTAGTGAAGAAATGTAGAAGACTTGGTAGAGAAAGATTCAGAAGAATTAAACCAATTTTTTATTATTCACTGAGTACTTTCCAATAAAAAATAATAAAGCATAATCAAATAAAAAATATTCACTTTTTCAATAACCCACACCAAGATTATGTCAACAGGTTGCATATAAATTCATGACAGTAATAAGAAATGTTCTAGTTAAAAAAGTGGATTTTTTTTTTTTTTCTTTCTGTGGAAGACCTCGTTTCCAAATTTTGAATAAATTTGAAGCAGTTTTTAATGGAAATAAAGTGGTTTTTTGGAGGTTACTGAATTAACAATTGCTTTAAGAGTTTTGTAACAAATTATTAAAACTTATCAAATTCCCTGTCAGTTTTTATGCATGGCATTTCTAAAAGCTATACTTTTCTATAAATATAGCTTTTTGCTATAAATGTAGCATTTCTGACTCTAAAATTTTGGTGCTATTATTTATATCTGTGGTAGGCTCGATATGACCTCCAAGTGGGCTGTATTTGGCATGTAGGCCATAGCTTACCCGTGACTGATATAAACATTTGTGACCTGTTGACATAATCTTGGTGTGGGTATTGATTTTTTCTAAAATGGAGTCTGTATAATGATTACAATATTCAACATATTTTAGTTATATCTATTAAATACTATTTTATATATTTAAGTCTGGCTTAGTATACATCATTTATGTTGTTTTTTCACAAAGCTATTTGATTTTTTTATATATATTTAATACTGATTTATAATGATGATTAGTGTTTTGGATGAAAAGTTGGAACTAACCAACTGTGATACAATTTTATTGTGTTATAGTGTTTCTACAAAATCTGGAGAATTTATTTCTTTAACCCCTTGCGGACGGGTGACTTTTTAGAACACTCGGGTCAAGTTGGCTTGTTGAAGAATGACTAATTTTTAATTTAATTTTTCTGAAGTATTATATGGTTAAAGTTCTTGTATATTTGACACAGTTATTCAAACAAGGACCATCTCAAGATATACATTAAGATACACCATTTTTTTCTAATAATACACCATTTCTTTCTATTGAAATATTTTTGGAATTGATATTGACATACAGAAAAATTTAACTTAGGAAAGAAATTCATTTCACTTATTGGATAAAATTAATTTGATGAATTTATAATTAATTACCAAATCAGGATATAAGGTTTGGGATAAGAAATTGAAACATCTAGCCGGAAAATTTGGATGCGAAATTGCACCAACCTTCTTTTCAGCAAAAGGTGTTTGCACATTGCTTATTTCAAAATAATAATAAATTTTTAATTAATTTGACTGTTATTAAGCGATAGCACCTCTCATCAAAGAGGATAAAATAGTATACTATGGACATTTAAATAATTTATGTTAAGTAGCCTTTCCACAGCCTTATAAAGGTTAAGGTGCAGCTGTTTTTGCAGAATATTACCAAAAAAATTTCAATACTGATTTTTTTAAAATTAATCACTGTCCATGTGCAATGGATTGGAGTTATTTAACCCCTAACCGGCTTTGCCCGAACACAGCTTGGGCATGCGAACCGGTCAAATCTGGCTCATCCCAAGTAAAGCTCGGGCAATATAAAATTTTGCACTGTGTAGCGAGCCTTTCATGAATTATTCTTTATATGCTTGCTTCGATGACTTTTGTTGACATTTTTAGCCACTAGATGGTAGCACTATACTAATTGCAGGTTGAAAAGTGAAATGTTCTAACATCTGTTTGTTTAGTTTTTTTTTTAAGAATTCGTAGATAGTAGTTGTTGATTTTTTTTTATTATCATGGCTTGTGTGCAGCCTGATGATTCTGATTTGAGTGAATCTGATTTAGATGATATTGAATATTAATATTACTTAGATATTTCAGAATCAGATTCTTCTGAAACATATAGTGATTCGGGCGCAAAATTGGCATTTTTTTACCCATAAACTCGGGATAAATTGAGCCTGGAAGGGGTTAGTTTTGTCCCGGAAATTACTAATTCTTTAGGAAGGATTAATCCAAAATTCAAAGTTTGTTCACATTTGAATAACTGCATAGATTTGAATTTCTGCACTTTCTTTCCTTTGTTTTTCTTTACATGAATTTATTTTATTTATTTTCAAAATGATTTTTATGCAAAATATTATTGTTCAGTATTTGTAATCAAATATTTTTGTTCTTACTTATTTTGTCAAATTACTCTAGGAAATTATCCGATCAGAAAGCAAACATTTTCTGATACTCTTCCGTGATGCTGGATGTCAGTTCAGAGCATTGTACACTTATAATCCGGAAAGAGAAGAAGTCACCAAGCTTTATGGTATTGGACCTAAAAATGTCACCAATAAAATGATGGAAAGGTTTTATAAGTAAGTTGAATCTTACAGTTCTTTATGCAAAAGAGGCTACTTTATGGTGTATTTAATTATCCATTAAACTAGTCTGTTATTTTGTGTTGGTGCTAGGGTTTTTTTCTAACAAAATTGTTTTGGACCCATTGATGCTTTTATGTGAACACCCAGTATCCGTCCCCCCATGTTGCTCAATATTTTGTACTTCACCTGTTTCCTAGCAATGCATTAAACAATTAGTGTGATTCTTGTGTTGGCCAGTTTCTTAAAAGTTGAAACAGGATTGTTTTCTTAAAAATTGAAACAGAATTGTAAAAATGAAGTGGATAGTATTAGCTGCTAGTGGTGGAGGTTACCTGCTGATTATTATAACTAATTTGCATGTTCTATGTTTTTCTTTTTAACTATATATTCATACCAATTGCAGTGAATTAATGCATACATTTGTATGATTACATATGTGCATAAATAGTGACAAATAGTACGGAGCACCTCCCCTGTCCTCACGAATGAATCACACCGACAGGTTTTGTCGGAAGTGTCAGATATATATAGTGACAGATGAGGTACAAAATAAAATAAATGCATGTGAAAGGTATGCTGCTTTTCGCATTAGCAGCACTGCTAGGGCACCTGGCACGGAAGTCTTCCACGTAGTGATTGTGAAAGGAAAGATGCCTGTCTCTCAAAAGCTGCCATAGTTGGATCCTCAGCAATGGAAAGCTGCCGTAGAATATACTGGACCATTGCAAGGACACCTAGGTAAAATAAAAAGGAAAGAAAAAACACACCTGCCAGTTATTAATATGCATTTGCATATTCTCGTGAATATCCAAACAATAAAGAAAATGGATATAAATAAATCATTGATTTAAAAAAAATGCAAAACAGTTCTTCATTTGTCCACAAAAGGAAAAAAAAAAAAATTAATAATTTGCATTAACTCGTATTGTAAATGTCAATAATTCATTAACATCTTAATATTACACTTAAAGTTAATGCAATTTAGTATGAGTCAATCTTGTCTGATGTGTAAGCATCCTATTACAATTGTGTCCCTACACGATCCCCTAAGGTTGTCTAGTGGTAAAACCGGAACTTTTAAGTACAAATTTTTGGCTTGTGCAGGCAGTGCAATAGTGGATGAAAGCATGGAAAGTGTAGACAGGAGTTAAAAACTCATAGATAGCATTAAAAATGTACAGTCATTTTTAGAATCCCATTTCAATTGAAAAGGAACTCCATTCTACAGGGTGAGTCTAAATCGTTTTTAAAAAATAAGAGGGGTGATAGTATCCATCCAGATGAGCAATAATTACCATGGAACATAGGGTCGCATTCCACTCTGAGAGGCAGAAAAGAGTAAAATTAGAATTTCAACATGAAGTTACAACAGTGTTGGGAAAGCGAATGAACGATACGAAAAGTTGCACAATCTGATTTATTGATCAGAGCAAGTGCTCAAAGTGGCGACCACGCATGTTGTTGCACATTTCACACCGGCGAAGGAATGACTGCCGCACCCTCTCCAAGATTCCTGGTGTTGTGTTAATTTTGTCTGAGGCAATAACGAGTCTCGCTACGAGATCTTCAGCCGAGTCCACAGGAATCTCGTACACTCAAGATTTCATGTGCCTCCAGAAGAAAAAGTCCAGTGGAGTTGAGGTCCGGTGAGCGAGGAGGCTAAGCGACAGGTCCGCCATGTCCTATCTATCGTGCAGGATATGTGCCAGAGATAGGCTACGTACAAAATGACGTTGGAGGCAATGACTTGTTCATGCTCAATGCATTTCGACTGTGCTCTTTTCTGCCTCTCAGAGTGGAATGCGACCCTATGTTTCATGGTAATTATTGCTCGCCTGGATGGGTACTGTCACCCCTCTTATTTTATAAAAACAATTTAGACTCGCCCTGTATGTATAGCAGAAAGGCAATTCATAAATTATTCCTGTTATCTTGGATTGCTGTCACGTAGTGCTAATTGTTCACCAAGGATGGATGTCACAGCAATGGCAACAAGTCACTGCAAATGAAATAATATTCACCCTATTTCAGACCACTGGGCATGGTTATATCTAATCCATAGCAGTGCTTACCTCTCTAAATGCTAAAAAAGTTCAGGGCTCAAACAGTTGCTTAGCATTTGCTCCACTTAATGGAGAAAATACCCAAGTATAACCATAATAATAATTCCAACTGTTGAAGTTTTCTGGGTCTTTTATTGCTTTCTTTTTATTAGTTTGCTTTTGTTTATTATGGTTTAATATTTGTTTATTTATTTTGCTCTTGTTTACTTCCATTTTAAAAATTTAAATATAAACTTTAATTATTTCTCGCTGCATGGTTAACTACAACATTTCCACTTTCATTGCATTGGTATGGCTTCCTTCTCTTTCCTTGGACATTTAGCTTAAGCTGAAAAATGTTATTATTTTCTAAACGGTTATTAAAAAATGTCATTTTTAATATTTTATACTTTGTTCACAGGTACAACTCAGGTGGAAAATGTTTTAGTGAAATACAGACGAAGCATTTAACTGTTACCATTGATGCCTTTACGATACCCAACAGTTTGTGGGCTGGTAAAAAATTGATTCCTCCTAGGAAAGAATTCCTCTGACTTGATCAAGAATTTATCTCAATCTTATTCTGCTGGAATAAAATATTATGCCTTAGTCTGTTTTGTGCCAATGATAATATATATCGGAGTCAATAGAATTGATGGGAAACAAAAACACTGGCTATTCCTGAGAAGCTGGATATGTCTGTTAACTAATATTAGCAGCGCTGTTTAGCGTTGTAGTGTTGCTAACACATCCGAGTGTGTGTTGTAAAATACGGTCTGTACAGTTGAAAGCTTTTATACTGATCTTTCCTTTTCTATGTCAGCTTATGTTTTTAGTAAATAAATGTTTTGTACATTGTCTATGAGGCCATTCTATGCTAATTGTGAGTGAGTGTTGCAAAATTTCAGAGGAGTTCTCTTCGAAAGCTTCTCCACTTGCAATTTGGTGCTGTGTGTTAAATTTGATCTTTTTGTATAAGATAATTTTTCTTACTGACTTGTGATATGTTTCGATTGATGGTAATATTTTCTCTTTTAATGTTTTAAGTACTTTTTTAATTTTTCCTAATCAAAATCTGAAAGTTTTGTTTGAATGTCTGAAAGAGTGCAACTGTCGCATTAGATTAAGAATTACAGCTTTTATAAACATTTGCTTATTTTTTACTGTTAGCTAGTCTTGGCTAGAGATTTTAGCAGTCATATAATTATGATGTGTAAAAAGATGGAAAATTTTACTTAAGACTTTATGAGTAGTTTTACTGCATTTTCTTTCAAATATTTTTTTATTTGCAAATAAAAAATATATCCAGATTTAGAAAGAAAAATTTTTTTCTGATTATTTTAATTTTTCTTGTCATAATTACAGTTTCATTTCAAACCAATAGCACGATTTGCAATTTTGTCTTAGTCAGCAATATCAAGATGTACTTTTAAAAAAAAACTTCTGTTTTTTTTATGACATTTCTAAGAGAATTTATACCTTTAGTACTTATTTTGCTTGCTTCTCTTTTTAAATAATGTGATATGACTATTGAAATGGTAATCTTTATCATTCAAGCTATTTTTATAAAGGTTGTTAAAATGCTTTCTGTAATTATACATTTATACTGAAACAAAACTTTAAATTTTGTGATTAGAAAACATTTAATGCTGATTTTTTACTTAATGCGGGAGTATTTTGCTTGTGGTCAGCACTTGTGTTAACATATTATTTTCTTTTTTGGTTGCTGTTTTCAACTGTTCACTTTAAATTTAGAAAATGTGTTTATTTTAATGGCTTGAAAAAACTGTGAATTCACTAAGAATGAAGTAATATTTTTCTCTTGGACTTTGGCTCCACTATTTTAATAATAAGTAATAACACTACCTTTTTTTTCTTCTTATTTTTGTAACCACCATTACTTTATACGTATTTAAATATGCTTTATTTAAACAATAAGTAAATGCTGTTTCTGTCATCACAACTTGATATTAACATATCAGAAGTTCTGAGTTACTATCTTTTATGTCTTTGGACTTAGCAAAAAGAAAGAATAATGCAAAGTTTGTGAAAACATGAAATTACAATAATTGCTAACTATTTTTAAACACTATAACCTTTAGTAGTTCTTAATAAACTGTGTATTAAAGCTGTGTTAGGTCAGGAAGAGCAGGTGTTTTAGGTTACATATATAAATAGTAATCATGCCAAAATCAAATGTATCCTTATTTTTAAGTATATTTTCTTATTATTTTTTTTTTAAATCTATTCTAAATATTATTATTTTAGATTTGTTGTAGCATTTTTTATAACCAAGTCACTAGAGTCTATGCAGCTTAAATTTTTATTATTATTGAATAAAAATATCTTATTGTTATGTAGGTGATTTGTAGATTGCAGTATTAATTGTTCTTGTTGATCTATTTTTTCATGCATCATCAGAATGATGAACCATTATAAACATTTAGTCATGTTAATTATGAAAATATTTAATCTGATCTGAGGGCTGCTGGATATCTAAATTGTCATATTATTCAAAACAATGTGATACATGACTTATTCTTATTATAGAATAAAACATTTATGTTGATGAAACAATTGATTTGAAATGTTTTTGGAATTCATATGAAATTTATGAAGGATTTTACATGAATATGCTGACTGTAAAATTAAGCCTTTTATTTGATAAAAAATATTTAAAAAATAATTTCTTGACATCTTATAATCAAGAATTTTTTTTTAATTTTATCATTAAAATATTTCAACAAATAATTATAATTATTACCTTTGTCTTTAAGTACAAAACAGTTGTTCTAAAGATAACTCGGTTTGACTTTGCGTAGAAAGCTACAAGTGATTGCATCATTGATATTTTAAATATTTTTACATGTCTTACGGCTACAGAAAGAGTTAATGAAGTGATGCTAGTTTTAAATATAGGGTTTTAATAACACAGATTATTGATGTTTGAATCAAAGTTATCTTTAAAAGTATCTGCTATTTTTAAATACATTACAATCATAATCAAGGCTATTTTACCTGTCATGATCTACAACTAAGAATCGGCCTGTTTTAACTGTTTTTGGAATTTTAAAATTCAGTATTGTATACTCATTTTTTAAGACATTCTCTCTCTCTTTTTAAGTATACTGAATTTTATTGTTATTATTTAGATTTGCTATATATTCTTTAAAAAGGAAACAAAACCAAAACATTGCATAGCTTTCTCCATACTGTCATGCAAGAGTTGTCGATAATTCTACATTTCTTGTAATTCTGGTTTATTACTTAATTAGGCTTTGAAAACTGTCATTCCTGGACGTACAACAGTTATTGCGTAATGATTAGTGGGATCAAGATTTGCTAACATTATTTTTAAATGATGGAGATTTTCACATATTGATGTTAATCCATTGTGACAGTTTAATTCAATTTTACTCATGATTATTAGTTTCAATCATCAAAATAAATACTATATTTATAAATATGTTTTGTTTGTATGTAAAATGAAGAAACATTGTGTTGAAATTATGTTCATTCATTGTTTTCTGCCAAATATTGTTTTATGATATGTTATATTGTATTTTAAGAACAAATCTTTTTATATGCTGCTATATTAGTTAGTTTTATGCAGTTCACCTTTGATTTTATTAGTTGCCATTTTGAATTGCTTCAGAATATAGCAGTCAATTAGAAATACATGTTAAATTGCCATTAAATTTTTGATTTATAGTTGTGCTTTGGCAATACAAATATTTGCAATTATTTAGTCGAGAAATTCCCCATTCTTTAGAAACGAAGATATCATACACACAAAACATAATTGCATTCCTAATTGCTGCTCAGTATACTTAATATAGTGCTGAATAGTTAATAAAAAAACCAATGAAATTTATTTATTATTTTTTTCTCCATACAAAAGCTTATTTTCTTATTACGAGTTGTATGTATTGCAATGAAGACTTCCATGTGGAGTTCAGCTACTGCTGTGAAGTTGCATAAAATGCTTTGTCAGTGTCATATGTAAATAAAAATCTGTGAATATAGATGTTGAAGTGTCGTATTTTACACTTGTGTGAATAAGGCATCGAATTAAAGAGAATTTGAGATAAAATATAGTCTATTGATTCATTTCAACATATTTATGTAAATCTATCTAAATAAAATAAAAACTCCAATTTTTTTTTACGCTATTGAAATCCAAACTGCAGAATAGATTTTCCTCAAATTTTGCTCATAAATATTTTGAAACATAAGGAA
>BGPR01026756.1:0-21290 GCA_013235015.1 Araneus ventricosus | reverse complement strand
GGACTTATAAACTAAATTTTAACTTATAAATTAGCTTTATAATTTGAAACAAAAATACGTAGAATCTATTAGCATCTCAAGTATTCTACGCATTCTTAGACTTTTGAAAACGACAGCCCCTTTCCAAAAAAAGGGGTAATCTTATTACATAGATAGCAAAGAAAATGCGACCCTTAAGGGGCTAAGTGAAAATTCAAAAGGACAAAAAAATTGTATGAAGTTGTGGAAGAGAATATGTTTGATGAAAAAAAGCCATATATTTATGAATAGGTACTATAGGTTTTCTACAAATCAGATGCTATAATGTTAATAAAGTTTTAAGAAACTTAATGAAACAATATTTTTATTTTATCAGAAAGAAATATTTCAACATTAACCAGTTTGGCATGAAAGGTTTAGTTAATTTATAAACTTTTATATTATTTCAATACGATGCAGTTTCGACTTCATCAATATATGCATCAAAAAACATGGTTTTTTTGTACTCATATAGCAAAAAAAAAATCTAAGAATATATAACGGATAACATTTGTTGGCTTCTCGATTGACATTCATAAGACTTCTTCTAAGACTAAACAAACATTTATTAGAACACTAAAACACAACTATTTCAATTCGTAATCTGCTTACAACGTAACATCGTTCAACGGTACTCGTAGTCATCTCTCATTTTTAAATCAAATTCAAAATAAATCAACAACTGACTGTCGCCACTTATCTGGTATCATACACTGTTATAACAATAAATAAGTTGAAGTCATGCTTTTGTCAGGCATAAATATTAAATATGTTTACACATTACACAAAAATATTGATGGATTTTGGCATTAAGATATGAAAACTGAATAGAACTTTTCATTTTATATCTACTGAAAGAAGCTATTTTTTCATGTTTTATATTTCTATTACGTAAGTTTGAGGAAATATCTTGTATGTTCGTTTTATAAACAGAACGCCGCCTCATGTCCCTGTGCCTGCAATTATTACAGTTGCTGAACCAGTTGGTTGGACGTGGAATTATTTTATGGACAGAGATTTAAAAACAAACATGATGCAAAGAGAATTTTAAATCAATATCTCTTTAGGAATCTTATTTTTTTAGCAAACCAATGTTAAATATGACCAAACATTCCAAAACTTATCAAGCATTATACTTTTACAGGCGAAAGACCATCTTGGGCAAAATGATTTTTATTAACACAGCCTCACTGTTTTCTCCTTAAGTTAACACATGTACTAAAAGCTAAGTAAAATGATTGATTTTATTCAACTTCTTGTTGTTATTTCTAGCTTTACTTTTCTTAAGATCTTTTATTTAAAGCAAGAAAGCTTTACTATTTGTCACTTGTCGCTTAGCAACTACTGGCGATTTGTAAATAAATATTCTCAATCTCTATTTAAAAGAAATATCAGAAAAACATGAATGATTTCAAATTTAACAGCTATATGTAAAGTTTTGTCAAGATATCTGTTTTGAATACATGTGTAAACATATCTGCTTTTAATTCAATCAAATGAGCCCTTACTCGTTCATTTTTAATAATATTTTAAACTCCAGTCTCATCCGAAAAAATTCATCTTTTGACGCTTGATTAAAATTTAACATTTTATAAGTATTTGAATTTATATTTAATAAATGCATGACCGTTTAATAATCAGTGTAAATAATATATTTGTTAAGGGTTTTAAGAAAGAAATATTGAAATATATATGTATATCGTATAGAAATTAAATTGTCTCTTATATAATTTTCTATATAATTCCTATTTATATATTCAAGCATGTAATGATCCAGTGAAATTTTTCTGCAGATAAAAAATCATTTATAATTTTTTCTACGAGCGCTTTTTCCTTTAGTAGTATTTTTCAAGCTAGTAATAATCTTTTGAGACGAAACAAGAATTAGTGATCAATATTAAAAATACTTAAATTCAAATATTATACTATGAATTCCTTGATTCAAATTTTGATTTAAGAAAATTGGATTTCCAATTAAAACTTTTCCATACATTCAAATTAGAGTAAATTCGTACTAAGTCTCAATCACATGACAAACGTAACTGGGCAAACCACATGAAATTTAATGTCACGTCTTTGCCGTGACATCACTTTCTTTCCTCCTGGAAATCGAACTTGCACTTTCGTACTTGAGACATATCGTGTTATTATAAATTGACTGCACTTAATTGATTTCGTAATGCAAAAAATTCGATTTGGTGCTAGTTAACTAAAAATGCAAGAAAGTTTTAATAGTTGCAATAATATAAATAAAAACATCGGTGCATATTTAACGCTATTGCATGCTCCTCTACTTACAGTCGTGGCGACACAAGTAATATTTGAACAAATACTTGTCAAGTATTACTTTATAGTAGTGGAGCTCTATCACCATCTATCCATCCTGTACTCTACACCAAATCTATGACTACACTGCTACAGTCCGAGATATCTTATGGTTTCTTACTCCTAAGCTATCTTATTCTACTGATAGGCATTCCTTCTCCTTTGCCAGAAACTAATTGATTGAATAAATCTTCCTTATCTTCCGAAGAGAGAAGTGCTTGTAGATGGAGTGCCTTTCCAGATACGACAGTCGAGATCTTATGAACTCCTTCTCGCGTGTGACCTACATAAGAAGAATATTATTCTCGGTTCCATTAAAAGGATGGTTCTTGGTAAATAAAGGGTGGAAGGTCAGATATGTCTGTGAAGGTCGTACAAACACTGAAACGTTGGAGTCCTCCGTGCTGGTGTGCCGATTTATTTCTTCTTGAACTTCCTCTACTTTCGTGCACCACATATGTACAACACGAGGCTTACAAGGAAGCATCGTAGGCAACTCAGTGTTCCTTTTGACATGAAACTAAATAAAATTAATGAAGAACAATTAAAAGAAATCATGGAAAAACAATAAGGGAAATCGTAATTGAAAGTTGTCGAGAAGAAGGGAAAAAAATTCTGAAGAATCGAATCATCATACGAAATACTATCCAGTATTGATAGCCTAAATATCAATAATTAGATAAACAATATTTCGTAAAAAGTATAAATGAATAAAAATGGTTCTACAGAAAGAGAATGTTAGTGTGTATATGCATAAGAATTAATAGATGAAAGAATAATTAAAAATTGATTAAAAAAGGAAAAAAAAACATAAAAAATTGCAGGAGGAAAGGAGAAATAATAATAATACTCGGCAAAACAGAGGTTTACTAGGAGTATAAATTTTCTAGATTATAGTATAGAAAAATCATTCTTAATATCAGCAAACAAAGTCCTCAAATGATAAGAAAGACAGTTTCGTATTAATAAATGAAATCTCCAGACTTTTACTGAAATGTTAAGTTGTTGCTGAAGAATTTTCCGTCCTGCTCATGCAAGCAAAATATAATCTTAATTTTGTTTAATTAAAACGAATATTTTATCTTTCTAAATAGATGGCAAACTCCTGAAAATGCTGATCTGACTCGGTTCAAAATTTCCTAAACTTAACTAACAATAGAATGTACTGAGAGGTAGTTCAAGCAAAGAGAGGAAATAAAAAGAATTTTGATAACCAGCGGGAGTGGCCTCCCCTAAACTTTCTCGTATACTTCCCCAAATGGTGCTGTTTCCCCTCCCACCGCGTGGATAAATTAGAAGACCACATACCAAATTTCAATTATCTAATGTAAGTTACTAAAAGATTTGTACACATCTAAGCAGCCTTTTAGCTTGCCAGCGGTATCTCCGATATGATTGTTACAAATTCACTACCGAAAGTTGTAGTTGAAAATATCATGCACATTGGCAGAGTGCTTAAGAAATTAAAAAAGCATGAAGAACAGAACTGATGAATCAATTGACACTAATTTTGGTTTGTTACTTTATAACTTTTCTTTCAACAACTACTTTCGTTCTGTCAGAGTAAAAATAATGCAAAATGCATTACGAAATATACAAAATAAAACTAACCACAAATCAAATATGCAACTTTTATTGAGAAAATGTTTCGGCGTGAAAAAAAAATTAAAAGAAAAAGCTCCATAATTAATTCACTTTTATTCGAGAAGAATTTGGCAGTGATCCAAGATAAACCGTATTACGGGAACAGCAGTAACCAGTACGCATGCGCGTGGAGATAACGGATTCTCTTCAAAAGTAAATTATACGGACTGACAGACAGTCAACCCTTTGACGGATTTGGCCCAAAATTTTATACGGACCTACATTCGTTACGATAAAACTGTGTATAAAATTTTATCCATCTGGCTTTTCAAGTTTTTGAGTTATAGCATTCGCATGACCGCGGACATACAAACAGACAGACTTCCCGTTGACGGATTTTGTCCAAAATTTGATAGAAGCCTACAAATTATGTTTAAAGACCACATACCAAATTTCATCCCCGTATCTCTAATAGTTTTCGAGTTATCGTGTTCACAGACCGACAGACACAATTCCAAAATTGTGTTTTTCGGATTCAGGGAGGTCTAAAACGTGGAGATTCGTCAAAATATCGAGTTCGAATTTTTTGACGATTACAATACTTTCTCTTTGTATACTTCGTATACGAGAAAGTAAAAGTGCAGATTTATTTTATGAATAAATTCATAGCAATTATTAGCATCGCTGTCAAAATATAGACCTTTTTACTCCATCTAGAAATACCGGCTGAATTACTGACACACGAAGCCCTCATTTCTTAAATCGCCGAATAGTAAGGTCTCGGCTTTGGGCTTGAGGGTTTCAGGTTCGAAACACGACTCCAACGAAGATCCGTCGTGTATCGGACCTGCTGCACGCCAACTCATACGCAGTGGCCACACGTCCTCCCGCTAGTGTGGTGTGAAAGTTTGGAGAGATGGTGCCAGCTCAGGTGTCGTCCTCATCGTTTGACCCAAAACAGCTCGTGTTGCTACAAAGCAGGATGTTAATGTAACTTAACCCGAGAGGACGCGCGGGGTCACTTTATGACCCCAAGCCATCGGAAAACTCCGATTCCTAGAGAAATAGCCACATTTTCATTTCTTTTCTTATCAGTAGCTGAGTTAGTCAGCTCCTCCTCTGCCTTTTCTGAGTATTTAGAAAGCATTTCGGGAATTTTTTGTCCCCTAATACACGTTTTGTCAGTTACTGGAATTACGGAATGACCCCGCGCGTCTTTCCGTTTGTTCCACAGACCAGTTATTTCACGCGGCTTATAACGGCAGTTCTTTGCTGTCCTTTACGAATTGAAGTATTTACTTGCTGCTCACAATGCCGACGTCATATGAAAACGAGTTTACGTAAACTTCTTGCTGAATTGAGACTTTGACAAAGAAGACAATGGACCTGAGGATGTTTTAGAAGATAATTTTTCAAATCCTGAAAGCTTCAGCGGACAAGATACGGAATCGGAAGAGTACGGAAATTCTGGAAATGAAGAAGTGAATAGCTCGGAATGGTTTTCATCAAAAGATGGCGTATAGTGGAGGAAAACAAAATTTAGGCAGAATATTCGTACTCGTGGTCAAGATATTGTGTCGCGCTTACATAGAACAAAGGGGATAGCGAAAGATGTGGCAAGCCCTGTGAAGAGTTGGGAGTTATTCATCCACGTTAACATGATACACTTAATTGTAGAGTGCACAAATATATTTATCGAGAAATCTGCACCAAACTTTTCACGTGAAAGAGATGCACGAAAAACGGACCCTCTAGAAATCAATGCTTTATTAGTGGATAATAATGGAGTAGATTTGATTTATGTTAAGCACTGTATTCTTAATGTCTAAAAGTCAAAAGCGTTATTTTCCAACTAAAATATAACGTTTTCAACAGCGCAGGATTGAAATTCAGTTTGGGGTCATTCTATGACCCCGCGCGTCTTAATATTGGCTAAGGAGGCGCGCGTTCTCTCTAACTAAACTAAACTAAACCCTCCTTTCTTAACATTTGGTAAGTACATCGTCCTAAATTTTTACTTCGGGTACTCTTTTAAAGAAAGACTGCACTGAAACGCGGACCTGAGAATCCAATGTAAATTTTGCAGCTATTTCTTTAGTGTAACTGTTCTAAGTTAAACTAACTGTGTTGAGTAAGAACCAAAAATTGTGTGCGGTGCCCTTTGGGTTGTATTGTTCAGCAACGGATTCGGAAACCTTCCGCGCTTTTGCGCATGTGCCGGGCGGAGTTAATTTCATCAAAATAGGGGGGAAGTGAAGAATGGAAGGGTGATGTTTACATTTTACTAAGCGTGATCTAACAAAGAACTCCGGAAATGCGCTCATATGACTCATTGCCTGGCATCCCTTTCCGGTGTAAAATCGTCCAAAAGTGGTAGTCTCGGAACCCGTTACTGAACAGTAGATTGGGTTTTGTATTTATAGTCGCAATTTGAAAACACTACTTTGTAAAAAGCAAAGCGCATTATTTGTACGACAACTTAGCGTAAACTGTTAAAGGAACGCCCATGTCCTTGTTGAATCTCTGGACAGCTTTGCTCGAAAATACGAGTGCTATTGCTATTTGGGGCAGCCTTTTTTTGTTTGTTTGTTTAAAACTTCAAAAAGAAGATAAAAGATAAAATAATTACTGAATTCTAAACTTAAAATATGTTGCCATATGCGAAGAAAAAATGTTTTCAGTACTGTGTAAGATTCCATCAATAGAAGGCTGGTTAACCCTCTGACTGCCGAATTTTTTTTTTTTTTTTGAATTACCATTTAGATACAACTTTTGAAAACATGTTCAAATACCGTTGAACCAAGCGAATTCTTATTAACATGCAAGACTTTATTAGTTTAACCTTCCAGCGGGCGCGCGTATACAAGAGATACCTGCATTGTGCATCTTATTACATATTTATATCGTTCTTTTCATAAATGTAAATGCAATTTTTATTTATGAAATCTTTGTTTACTATTAAGCTAATAAATACAGATAACATAAATAAAAGTTGCTTTATTTTTGCAAAATAATATTTTATATATATATATATATATATAATACGATGCACGATATGTCGTGACATTTGCGTAGGTGGGCCCGCTGGACGGATAATATGATTCAACGTTTTAAAAATACTAAGTAAACCCATTAACTTGCGAAAAATGCAGGATTCAGGCGAAAATAGACTTACTTCCAGCCCGCGGAAATCGCGAGATAAGCAGTCAGAGGTTTAATCTTGAGCTGTATTGGAATTTTAGAACTGAATTCCGTTACACTTTAATAAAATGTTCTATAATCAAACTGTTCCTTCAAATCAGAGAATTGAAAATTGAATAGCATTATCTCAAACAGACATCTTTTGGATGAATTTCGTTTGGAAATTAAATTCCGATTCTAATCGATTTTATTCTATTATTCTTTAATCCCTTAACGGTCACGCCCGTCATAATCACGTACATCGAATTATCGCATTTTTAGGCTAATAAACTAAAATTTAATCATTAATTAGATTTATAATTTGACACAAAAATTAAGTAGAATCCATAAGCATCTCAAGTATTCTATGCATTATTAGACGAATGAGAACGACCCCTTTCCAAAACAGGAGGGGTCATCTTAATAGATAGCAAAAAAATGTGACTCTTAAGAGATTAAATAAAGTGCAAAATAAATCTGTAAACACTACTTTAAAAAGGGTTTATTAGTTTATTCAGGCTTTAACCCTCTGACACCGAGCCAGAAGGTCCCGGGCGGTATAAAAATTTCCCTTTAGCAGCGGAGAAGGCCGGTCTGAGGCGGTTGGCTTCTTTTGAAGGGAGGTGAGGTTCTGAGATCGCTTAGGAGATAAGTGCGGTAGGGGGTCCAATTATCCTTCCAAACCGCAGACCATTTCTGTGAGCCTTAAGAAAAGGTTATAGCAGGGGTGGGTGGGGTGGTAAAGGATCACCCAGGTTGGGAGAGTCCAATTCAAGTCGCTTCCTCCCAAAAGGTCCCGGTTTTAAAGGAGCTAGAAGAAAAAAGTTAAGAGTTAAGGTATCCGACTAGTTTAAAATCGTTGTTTTTGACGAAATTATCAAAAAAAAAATTATGACTTAATTTTGTAGCCTGTTCTATAAGCTTTCTAAAACTGTCTCACCTTTACTCTACGTGAATTACAAATGGAGTTACAGCTGTTTTATTACCGAACTGCAAGCATTATTTTAAGTTGCATGAAAACTTTAAATGCGTTTTCTGAGAAATGATATTTTTGAGGAAAACTGTCGACCGTAACAATGATGAAGTATTGGTATGAAATTTTCTGAGATTGTTTTCTGTAATATGCTTGATGTTTTCCTCTGAAAACTGAGGTCAATTTTAAAATCAAGTAATATTTTTAAGTGTTTAAATATAAATGAAAAGCATTTTTTATGAAAAATTACCAGTTTAGTAACTATGTTCAGCTATATCTCAAAACTATTTTGAAGTACAAGGAAGATTTTAGAGCATAACACAGATAACTGTCATAAAAATGTACTCCTACAAGGATTTGTGTGTATTTAGAATATGATTTTGTCTATGGCTGTTAGCGTAAGGCAAATATTTTAATCATTTTTCTTCAAATTTCTCAGTTTTTTTAAAAAAAACATTATTTTGAAAGCTTAATTTTAGAATATTTCCATAGTTTAAAAACATATGAATTTGAAAAATAACATTAAAAAATATATACAAGTTATTTTTCAAAAAGATGTCTCCGAACGCTGTCGGATACCTTAACCGTTGTATAAATTTAGCAAGATTTATTGAACATTCGTACTTTCTTTTTTCACTGATGTGTTTGGTGCAGTATAAACTAAATAGTTCTTACTCCATAGAAATTAACCCTCTGATTGCTTATGACGTGATTTCCGCGGGTTTGAAGCAAGTATATTTTCCGCTGCATTCTGAGATTTTCGCAAACTAATGGGTTTACTCAGTACTTTTAAAACGTTGAATCATGTTATTTAATAAATCTTTGCATTTAAATAATTTGCTCGGTTCACAACCAGATAGCACGTAAGTTTGCAGCAAGTTTGATTTTGACTTGATATTAGCTTGTCATATCAAATTTGACGCGTCAAATTTGAAGCGAACTTGTAGCAAATTCGCCGTGACAACTAGCGCCACCTTCCTTGCAATGCAAATTTGCAAAACAAGCTTGATGCAAAGGTAGCACAAAGAGATAATTATCTTTGTCTCTGTTTTAAAAAAAAACATCCGATTTTTAATAGCATCTCCTAGACCGTCCTTCCTTTTATTAATTCAATAAATCAATGATAATTTGTAAAAAAACTAACTTTTTATAAAAAAAAAAATTGAAACATATTCCATCTTTTTACTAAAAGTTTTTACTTTAAAGAAAACTATATCGTCTTTTTCTTAAAGTTCAAATTTTAACGTTTATAAACAAAATTAAACCTAAAAAACAGTCAATGTTTGTTGAAAAATAATAACTTATACATTTTGTCCCATTTTAAAGTAATTGCTTTTCAACTCTAATTTCATAATTTATTCTACTAGCAAAACATAGTTATTATCGAAAATCGCTCTCTCTTTGACTTCAAATCATATTCTCAACTCAAAAAATTAATGAAATCAAGAAAATAGTTAAAAACAAATCGTATACGAATCGAATCGAACAATGTATTAGCGAAATCTGTCTTCTCTCGTAGTCGAGCTGGCGGAGTGGTATCGACGTTTGGCTGCTAAGCGGTAGGTCGCGTGTTCTATCCCGGTTGTGATCGTACTCTGTTTTTTCTATAATTTGCAATGAGTTTGCACGACAACCTTGCTGCAATCTCGTTCCATGGTGACTTCGAAGCTTTCGTTAACTTGCTGCAAGCTTGCGCTCTTGTCATGGCAAATTTGTGGCAAGCTTGCTGCAAACTTAAATTGCTATCTGGGCAGGCATTTGATCATGTTTTTAATCTTTGCATCTAAATAATAATTTTAAAAATTCGGCTGTCAGAAGGTTAACAATCTAGGTAGTTAATTCTGTAAAACTATTAAAATAAGTCAAAAGATGATACCGTTATACTTAAAACTTCGACTAAAGAATATAAGTACGTATCTCCTTTATTTAATGAGAATCCAATCCTTTCTTTAATGCGTCTATTTTTTCTCGATGTTGATAACTTTCTAAAATTTAAATGAAAAAAACATGCATGGACTATTTTTCCCAAGATAATTTTGTTGCAATTTAGTTAGAAATAAAAAGTAAAAGTTTAATTTGGGCAGCAACATATTGTAAATAATTATTTTCTTAATCAAGATTATCTCTTTGAATATCAGAGTCTCTTTCGTTCTAATTTGTTTTTCCTGCACATCCATTAAACCATTACAAAAATCACGGATACTTTACTTACGGTTTTAATGTAATGGTGGAAAGCAAGCTTACTTTTATTTCATAGAGTGTACGAAAATTAGCCCCGCATTTGCAGTTTTTTCATGAAATATGTCTCGTGCATACATCCACCCAACTGCGTTAATTTAAGTTTCCTGCTATTTTCTTTTCCTCTTATTAACTGAACAGATGTTACCATTCGTTCCTTTAAATGATTTAAAAAATTCCACGGGAACAGCTTCAGCCATCTCTTTAACTAGGAACTCTGAAATTTTAAATCGTGCCATTAAACAAGAAGAAATTTTTAACTTCCTTAATTATTTCCAAAATGTTACCATTATTTTTTACGAATTAATGCTACTTTTTACGATACTTTAATTAAGTTTTTGAAGCATAAAAGCCTTTTCTCATTTTTTTTTACATTTTCAAGTTTCTGTTGTATAATGATGAAATGGGAAAATATTTTTTAATGGCCAGTTGCTTATGCTCTATATAAGAAACATTAATATGAAAATATGGCATATAAATCAATGACAAAGTATGCTAACTCTTATTTAAAACTATCAATTAATTTTTGAGAATGTCCGTTACTTAAAAATCTCTACTCTTTATTTTAGAAAACACAATTAATGTCGATTTAACAAATGCATCTAAGCCACTCTTGATAATACTTTTTAATTTAACACCAGAAAGACCGAAACGGTCTTTGTGACCGCAAACGAATTTCATCCGCTCATATTTCTGTTGTTTATTCTTCGATTCCTTGTTTCTTCATTGACATTTCCTAATTATTTGTAAAGAGCATGTAGAGCGAAATTATTTGGTTTTGCTCACTGTTATCGATGCTGTAAATATGTATACATAGAAAGGACAATTGACCTCTGGAAAAAAATCCCAGAGTATGTTGGGTTTTCTATACTATTTTTAGTTTTTGTCTCTCGTTTCTCAGGGACTTGAAAAGTATTTGATGGGAAGGGTATAAGGGGTCTATTCTGGTACCCCCGGTTGGGTTGGGAGTTGGGTCCGCAACCGGGGGTACCAGAATAGAACCCTAAATGTGGAGAGGGGCTTGGGAAAAAACACATTCTGGTTCCTTACAATTATTTTTGTTCTCGAAAGCATCAATTTTATTGTAATGACATATATTCATTTCTATCAATGAACTTCGCCTGTTCGGACATGTTTTCTCTCATGATGTCGTAAAGAAACTTTGATGCTTACCAAGCTTTATGGACGAGTTTTCTGTTTCTTTATTTGCGGTAAAGTAGGACTTCCGCCTTACCCATCAACTTCCGGTGATAATGTTAAGTGAATGGGAATCTTCAAAATTTCAACACTCTGTTTGAAGATGTTAATTAATGTTTAAAGTGGAATTTTCTAATGCTATGGCTTAAGGATACTTTGAAATGATTAAATTTCATGTTCCTTTTGTTGTGTCTCTCAATGTTTACTTACAATAAAAGAACAATTTTGTGGAAAGGTTACCATAATTATTCTTTATCGCTTTTTCTGGCGCTTTGTGAACTCAAGAAGGAAAACGTATTCGAACTTGGCACTTGATATGGAATCCAATTGTATTTGGCGATCGCTTAAATTGCAGGGTTACTGGAAAACGGAAGTGAATCCTCACCACGGAAGTGCTGTCAAACCAAAATAAACTAATCAGGAAACTAGTCCACAAGCTGTCAAAAAGATAAATTTCTAGAGTTTCAGAATTTATCTCAAAACTATTCTGATTCGGACGAAAAATGTGAATTTTTTTCAAGAAGAATATATTTTTCACGAAGAACGTGAGCACGTTTCAGCTGATGAATGCTTAATTTTTCCAGAATTTGCAAAAAAGGATATCTCTTCTGAATTCGAAAATGAAGAAAATTAATTGATAAATATCGATTCCCGACATGCAGAGTACTTCACATGCAAGAAGTCTAAGACAAGGAAATATATTTAAAAACTTGTTTCAGCAAACAAATCTTGAAAAATGTGTGGGTTTTGTTCATTTACAGAAAGTGGTCAAAATGACAGCTCTTAGCCTTTCTAGGTATATGAAAAAGCCGTCTTTTTAGTGTTAAACACTGTTAAACCAATTCTTTAATAATCAGAATCCAATCACGTGAAGTCACTAGTAGAACGTTATATATAGTAACGCATGCCATCTAATACATAACATCACGTCATCTATCGCTATTCTGTGAAATGCCGTCTTTTACTCCTTCAAAATAAGCAACGGTTTCCAAAATTAATTGGGTCGAAAGAACATTAAATAACTAACTCTATTGTAATGCTGTCGAGGGCCGTGGTGGCCTAGTGGTAAGGTCCCAGCTTCGGACCGGAGGGCTCCAGGTTGGAAACCCGACTCCGCTGAAGATCCGCCTTGAATTTAGGCCTGGTGCAAGTTATATTTGACCTCGTGGCTCAAAAGTCCTCTCGCTGGTGCGGTGAGGAAACTTGGAGAGAGGAGTGACAGCTTAGATATTGTCCTCCTCGTCTTACCGTGGTTCAAAATTACGGTGGATTTTATGTACCTATAATATGGCTTTACTTGACTCTTGTGAATACTTCACTCATTTTGTGAATACCCTTTCAGAATGTGAAACCACCATGAACGCAATTACGAAAAAAAAATTTATTCATGTGACTTCTGCAATCTACGATTCAATTGCAGACTTTCATAAGATTTGCCGAGCAATGTTTATCTTCATCAGCACATGATGTTATAAAGTTCCATTGCATATTCTGACTACGTTTTAAAATCCGCTGTCTATCCTGTAAACAGGCAGACATTTGAAGTTATCAGTTTTTATTTAAAGATGTATTGTCATTACATGATGACCATTAGTTGACATTTGAAGTTATTTAATACATTTATAATTCATGTGATAATAAATATAGCAATTTGTAAGATGATATTTAATTTTATTTTCTAAAATTTAAAATTGTGTTATATGTGTTATAATTTTAAATAATATGTTTAGTTTTCGACATTATATATTTAAATACGGCCAGTAGGTAGAAAAATAAGATTAATGGACTTTGTCTACTACAATATAATTAGTTGGCATCACAAAACATAAACAGGTAAGTTCTAGAAATGAATATTCAATTATCCGATAAAATTTCGTATCAGCAGTATATGAGAGTTTCTACTGTATTAAAGAAAATTTATACATAACTCCAGCAATTTTACAATTTTGCTAACAGAAATTATTCAAATAATGTTAGCTATTATATTAAATCACTTTGTATAATTTGTATAATATTAATATTTTCCTCAGGAATTTTAATTGAAGTATGTATGGAGTGTTTTTTAATTATTTTTAACAAGTGTTTAATTCCATCAGAAAGAACTGATAAATATTACGCTAATTTATAGTATGGCGGTAAATTATAGTGTGAAAGAAGAGCGGGGAAATCTTTATTGTGGAATACAAATAATCATTCTTGTATGCTGTATATGTTAAATGCTTTATTTGGATCCTACGGCGTTCAATTTTACTTGTAGTATGTCCTACAACTTATCAGGAGAAAACGCAAGACATGAAAAGAATACAAAATATCTGTAGGAAAAGGAAGACATTTATATCTCATTTTAAATAACTGAAATGGAAGAAGGAAATATTCCGTTTAGATAAAATGCTTCCTTTAAAATCATCTTCATTATGCAATAATCTATATATATATATACTAATATAATAGCCCAGATCTGTCATTTTTTGATCCGGTAACTCTCTGGCGTCACCAACAATTAAATTCGCGCCATAGCACTGCGAGACGTTAAACAGCATCATTTCATTGTTACATAACCTAAATTTCAATAATTTTAAATTTAAAAGTAATTGCCGTTCTAATTTTAAATTTAATAGCTCTAAAATAGCGAAATAAAATTTTCTATCGATTGGTATAAATTTTATCTAGCTATTATCAATAGTTCCAGAGAAATTTTAAATTATATTAATCACACATTTTAAATTAATTTGCGTTTTTAATAGAAAAAAAGTAAATCACGTCAGTGCGCGTGATATAGTTTCGACACCACGATGCATCTAATTATTTAATGCAATCGTGATATAATTTGATAATATTTTTTGGAAACTTTAAAATTTACACAAAGACATCTGTAGTACAAGGAAAATTGTTAAACAACGAAAAATACTTCACACGGAATATTGTTCACCAAGAGGTTTTTTGAATAAAGAAATATGTAAACAAAAATATTTCCTGTCATAAAACATACGTTTATTTTATTTGTTCTCAATCAATGTTGAACATTTCTCTCGCATATATATCTATTTAAACACGCTAAATTTGACGAGAAATCTCTGGAATGAAGAGGCAATTTGCTCCCATCATGGAGAAAGTCACTCACTGACTTATCAGCGAATCTCCCAAACCACTGAGACTAGAAACTTAAAATTTGGCAGCTGGTTGCATCATGGGTTGTAGGTGCTCACTAAGAAAAGACTTTTCAATATTTTAATTAGTGTTTTAGTTAATTGAAAATTACCTTGAATTTTAATGTTTCTCAGCAATACACCGTTATTGCATCATTTACAAATTCAAAAGATTAGCTTCTCAATGATACAAATTTCATTTCCATGCGACATTCTGTTCCATTTTCATTAATTTAAGAAATGTTTTCAAACACAACTTCCAACAATGTTTTTTTGTAATCGCCTGCTGAAAAGTTTGTGTTTATAAAATATTTCATCTAAAAATATCCAATAATTTTACTTCGCGAACGAAGTCTCGGATTTCAGCTAGTATTCTATAAGTGTTAGACTTTCTCAGTAAGAAAATTGAATGCATTCGCCAACTTCCTGATTTGAGTATCCTTTTCACCGTTTAAAGATTTACCTTGAATCAAAAGAGAAGCAACGCTCTATCAAGATGATTTCGATTGGAAACGGGTACCTCTGAATATTTAATCTCACCATTGCTTGCAAACGTTTGGACTCCGAAAGAAAACTTAAAGACGAAAAGAATATGCACAGATTTGAAAGCTTTGTATATTCTTTCTTCTTCATCTGGATCTCTTGCAAATGTCAGAAAGTAGATTTCAGTGCTGAAAACTACTCTTTCTTTTCAGGCGGGACTCTAGAAAAGAATACAAAGACGAGGCTTTCTGAATTTTTTTATTACCTCCATACTTTGGGAAAAAGTGCACCGCTTTTTTTCCAGAGTTGCGTTGTTTTAACTTGTGAATTTTTTATAAAAAATTATAGATAACCGTCTCTTTCCCTTTCAACTCTATACTATCTCTCGAAATATTTTGTGGTTTAAAAAAGGTATTTTTGTATAGGCGTTTCTTTATTGTTTAATTGTATTTTTTCTTTGAGTATGCTAAAGCATACATTTTTAGCTTGATAGATTTCCATTTTTAAGTATATTCACTTTTTTTTCGGTTCAATTATTTTCTGATAACCATACACATTTGTAAGCTTAATAAGGTATATCAGGTACCACGTAGCTATAAGCTCTAAAATGTTTCCTACAAGTGCCATCAAGTAGCTAAAAGCGGTAATTTGCATCCAGATATTTTCATACAGGGTGGTCACAAATTATTGGTCCCATTTTTCAAAAATTAATGAAAAGAACCTATAATGCAGCAAATTACTTTTTTTAAATGAGAGAGTAGCTGAAAAAGTTCTTTTTTCAGACAGGTAACGCGGAGATACGGCTCACTAAATCTGGGCGATCCAACACAAGTGTCAAAATTGTTACCGTGCAGCAGAAAGTACGTCTCTGGTTCCACGAAAGCAAATCATTTGTAACAGTTCAAAGAATTATTCGGTTAAAATATCGAAATTGTCGGCCTCCAGGTAAGAACTCCATTAAGCGTTGGTATGAGCAATCAAGGAGTAAACTTCTCCCTCACTGATGAACATTTCATGTTCTCTTGATGCTCATATTGCCGGCTACTATAGTTTACAAATGTAACAATTTTTGTTACATATAAAAGCACACTTCCACCGAGAGTTACAGGGGTTAAACACAGGATTTTTTTGTTGCTGTGCAATAATTAAAAATTAAGTTCATAGAACTCTATAAGTATTCAGATCAAGTCTGATTACAAAAATAATTAAATAATTACTCACTGTGCTCACACAGTATGGTAATTTTTAAGTGTCACATAGACACTATATGAGATATAATAACTAAAAGAGAATTTATTGATATTTAATATGTCTATTTAATGGACGTGTCGGTTTCTTTTCAAATGCTTAAAAGTGTAACCTTTTCCTGCTTAAAACTTCAGGTATTTTTAAAGGGATTATTTTCGGAGATTTATCTAGCAATTTAATAAAATGTCTTCACTGATGATGCAGAGGTACGGGTAAAGTTCAACATAAAAATGTGAATTCATTCAAGAGGAGTTGTTGCTTTAACAACCTATTGTATAAATAGGAAAATTCTGCTGTTATTAAATCACATAGTTAATTTTATGTAGTTAATCAGAATTACTTCAACCAACATACTGCAACTGCCACTACCCTAAATGTTTCTTCTTCCGAAATGCATTGATTATTAGCTCTGTCAAAACTCTAACTTACCTAGTGTGTTTCGGAACGATTGACCTGTAAACAAAATGCGTCTACACAAACTATGTTAATGAAGCCAGTTTGTTTGATGACTTTAGTCCCATGACAAATGTTAAATGCTTAAACATTTATAGTGTTTACTTGTATCTACCAAATCACATAGTTAATTTTATGAATTCAATCAGAATGACTTCAACCAACATACTACAACTGCCATTACCCTAAATGCTTTTTCTTCCGAAATGTGTTGATTATTAGTTCTGTCAAAACTCTAACTTAAATAGTGTATTTCGGAACGATTGAACTGTAAACAAAAAGAGTCTACACAAACCATGTTAATGAAGCCAGTTTGTTTGATGTCCTCAGTCCCATGACAAACGTTAAATACTTGAACATTTATAGTGTTTACATCTATCTACACGTTGCCTCATGCTTCGCCGCTACATCATGACATGTTACCCGCCTACAAGATTCTCAGTGAAAGTCAAAACTATATTCAATGTTGTGATGCGAACATAAATTGAGTGAAGCTTTTTTGTGACATCTTCTACAATCCATTTATTCTGATAAAGGTAATTCTTTGGTGACAAAGAAAGTATTTAACTTCTTTTCATCAGAAAAAAATTCTGATTTCCAAACAATTAGATATTCACAGTCAGTATATGTTTTCTTGAATGATATCGCTTTAGCTTAAAAATGCCTTGTAATCATCAATGTTTTGTAGACTATTATTCAGAATGTTGAAAGAGTTGTTCAGATTAGTTTTTGAAACTTTATACGAAACTTCGACGAAGGCATCAATTTGAATTGCATATTTCTTTCAGTTGAAAAGACCAAAAAATAAGCAGGAATAGAGAATATATAAAGCCGAAGGTTGGTTCAGAAATTCCAGAAATAGAAAATTCATGCTTCTTTCTCAACGATGTCAATAACCATCAAATCATAAAGTAAGGGTAATACAGTGCCGTGAAAAACATTTCCATGGCAAGAACATTAGGACTCGAGGATATATTTTGAGTGATTCTGCTTCCGAAATGTCACCAAGGGAAAAGGTAGGAAATAACATTACAGGCTGAGCACCAGAATATGTGTTATTATTAGTTTTATTTATTGAACGTATTTTTTCTTCTTTCAAACGTAATGGTTAACATTCTTTTTCAAATGTTTTACTAAACGTGAATTAATTTCTCCCTCAGTTTCATGGATTTCCTTATAATTTAACCATTTCCTTACTTCTATTTCTGAGAAAATGGACATAAAAAATTCATTTACGTGAATTTCCTACATGCAGTATACTCCGCTTGCGGTTAATATTATAATTCGCTTTATATTATCAAAAACCTCTAGTCCCGAACCAACGTATTCAAATGCACACAAAATTATTCGTTTAATGTGATCACTACATAGTTTAATGTATCAGTTTTGAAGTACATAATTGACCGATCCCTCATTTTCAAGCAGCGTTAACGAGTGACGTTAGCAAAATTTCTCGCTCCACTTGTAAGGAAACAGCTGGGGCCACTTTCCCCTACACATTGCAAGAATTTCGGTGTTTATTTTTCATGACCTCTCTTCGAAGGTCGTCCATTCAGAAGACAGGGACGTGACCGCCGGTAATTTTCATTGATCTTCCTGAAGGTATGCAAAAGGAAGAGTATGAAGAGTGGATGTCCATTGACGAGGACATTCCAGTAGTTGTCATCCTAACATACTTAGAAATTTGCCGATCTGTTTGTGAGAAAGACCAGGGAATAAAAGTTGATGATTCCGAGAGGGACGAATGTGTTGTTGAAACCCCTCCAACGAACACCGAAATAAGGAAAACACTTGATATTTTGAAACTCGGCGGGAAGCATCGTTCAACAAATTTTAGAAAACAATACGAGAACGAAAAATATATAAATGAACTGTCGTCAAGCAACAATTATTGAATATTTTAACAGTTATTTTTGAAATAGATTATAGATAGCCCTGAGGTAAGTGTTTCTTTTCCCTTAATGTGATAAAAATATAGTTGATTTGACCTCATTCGGTTTTTGTTATCAATCGGTTAATGTTATCAAAATTCTTAAGTCCCGAAGTGATCACATTAAGCTGAGTCTACTGTATTTGAATCATGTAGGAATGCGAAGGCGGAGCAAAGGAATAAAAATACGCTATTCTAGGGAGGTGGAGAGAAGACAAAATAGCCATATGTTTATTTCACTCTTTAAAGCCAAATATGATGAGATGCTCGCGAAAAACCTTTTCTGCGCCATTGCTGACATATGGCAATTTTATTTTGTTGTTTGCTTTCATTTCATGTTTAAAAAATGCAGCAGAAATGCGTGTACCACAAAACAAGCTCTTATACACGTTTTGTGATGTTAATGCTTAATACAATTTCAAATTATTTAGAAATGCTTGGTACTGGGATTGAATTCAATTTTATGGAGATTAAATTTTCATTCTTACATTATGAGTAAAAAATTGAATGATTGTCATGAAACGAAATAAAAAAAATCGATTTTTTTTTTACAAAACTTTCGTTTTCAAATCAAATTTATGAACTAAATGTACACTCAGAATACAAGAATTCAGTAAACAATTAATAATATAACATCTTAACCCTCTTACATCGAGCCAGGCGGTCCCGCGCGGTCTAAAAATTTCTCTTTAACAGCGAAGAAGGCTTCTTTTGAGGAAGTGAGGTTCTGAAATCGCTTAGGAGATAAGCGCGGTAGGGGGTCCAATTATCCTTGCAAACCTGAACCCATTTCCGTGAGCCTGAAGGGAAGGTTATAGAATTGGTGAGGTGGGGTGGTAAATGATCACCCAGGTTGGGAGAGTCCAATTCATGTCGCTTCCTCCCAAGAGGTCCCGGCTTTCAAGAAGCTAGAAGAAAAAGTCGCCTCTGGTTTAAAGAGTTAAATAACAAGTTAATTAAATCATCTTAAATAATACTCCATATTCTTCAGAATAAAATGGTAGTTTTAGAGGTAAAATAAATTATTGTAAGCGAAAGAAAGTTTTTTTGCTTTGAGACACTCGTGACTTGAACCGATAAAATGATGAAAAATGTATACTTCATTTTGCAATTTTTAATCTAGAATGCACCTTATTTTTAAATCGATAATTGAGTTTTTGTTTTCATTATCGTGATTTCGTTCCTATTATATGATTTAACCCTTCACTGCATACTGTATCAAATTGGATACATAATTTATTTTTCATGTTAATAATGAATAGAATTTTTTTTGTCCACTCGTTCACGCTGTATCAGATTAAGAAAATCGTAAGAGACCGGGTAATAATCATTCGTTCCATTTTCCATTGACAGCACGGGTCGTATTGAGAAGTCTGTGGTAGTCAGTTATTCCTGATACTTAACTCCTGATACACCTATTGACATATTTATGCAGTTTTTAGCATTTAAAAGAGTCTTGCATGTTTGTTGGTTTCATGAATTGCTTCTACAGGTATTTACCATTTGATATTACTTTAAAATTATTTTTTATTGTTTTATAAAAAAGAAATAGTAATTTGATACATTCATTAAATTGAATTAATAGTATCACAATTCTATTTTGATTTTTTGTGTATTTTTCTGTTGTTATATGTGAACTTTCCATGCCAAAATCATTTTTTTATTTTAAAATTAGAAAAAATAGTTCATTGAATGGTTAAAAAATAAGATTAATCTTCATCTATTTAAACCGGAAAGGAGTCATACGGCTCTAAAAACGGGGTTGCAGGTGATGCATTGTAGTGCATTGAAAAAAGAAATAAAAGTACTAGGAGTGCATCTATTTCTTTATTAAATATTGAATAAGTATGATTTTTCGATATGGCATGAAGAGAATTTCGTTAAACGTCAATGATACAGAAAAGCAAAACACTTGAGAGAATCTTTCTTCTAGCATTTTACTCTTCAGACGTTAGAAATCGCAGTATACAGAAAATGTCCCCTAAGTTTCTGAAAAATATAATTTGTAGGAATATTTGCTTCTACATTTTAAAATTTTATAATATTTAAATCAGATAAGAAAAGGACTTTATAAATGTTTTTCTCACAAAGTTACTATTCCTAACTAATCTTTCAAAAATAAAAATAAAAATTCTTTATTTAATTGCGTTTAATTCTTGATAAAAATTTTGAGGCAATACTTTTTAAAAGATTCCAAAACTGAATCCGGGATTCAATGTATATTGGTGACTATAAATGATGATTAAATCAAATTTATTTTTGAAAAGTCCAAATCTCTTCCTTTCTATTATAAAATATAACTGATTTGAAAGTGAGTAACTTGTAAAGGAAAAAAAATGCTTCTTGCTTCAAAAATTGCATATAATTCATTCGTTTTAAAAAATCAGTTCATGTTTCACATATTATATTTCTTAAGAAAATTTCAATAAGAATTAGAAACACAGAAAAATACTCGCATGTTATTTGATCATAGTTCTAATAAATTTCAAATATATAAATGTCATTTAAATTTAAT
>BGPR01026755.1:1583-21290 GCA_013235015.1 Araneus ventricosus | reverse complement strand
GACTCCGGCCCCAGTATTTCCAAAATTGTCTTGGAATGGAATCTTCTGAAATATCATCTAAATATATTTATCTCAAATGAGAAATTTCAAATTTATGTAGTCAACAGCTACTGAATTACCATTTGTAATCATCCTGTTACTTTAGAAGAATTCAACGTAAGTCCCGGCCGGAACACCTTTATAGAGTTTATAAATTTCATCGAGAAATCTGAAATTTGATAAAATGACGTATTTGGTTGTTGTAGTGTTAATTTATTTCAATTCTATTTGCATTACAATTTAATCTGGATACTGCATGACAGAACTGTATGGTGTAATTAGAATATTTAATTTATTTGTTAGGCTCTATTTTTGTTTTGTAAACATTTACATGTCAAAATGTCTTAAAATACTACATTTTGGGAACGTAGGTGTTGGCTTTTTAAATGGAGAACCATGGAAAGAGCTTCGAAAATTCTTCGTGCAAGTTCTGAAGGAGCGGGGCATCATAACCGTCAAGGACAGTCTGTCTGGTTCTATGTACGAAGCTATAAATTCAACAGTCGACTTGTTAAATGAGAAGAAAGAAGAGCCGGTCAACATAATAGAAATAGTAACCACCAAATGCAACAGTATTCTTCGTCGAATGCTTTTTGGTGACAATGGAATGTCAGAGGAACAAATGCGGGAAATTATTGAAGTTTACGAAACAGTTATGCAGATCATGATGCCAAAGAACTTAACTCTGACTGGAGATATCCCGAGGTAAGGCTCATGGAGTTTCTACCTACCCCCTCTGTAATTTTAACCAAAAGTAAGCCTTTCTTCTGTTTGCGTCAAGTTAGTCTTTTGATAAGGTTACAACCGTATTCCTTTATGGAGGACAGTCCTTCCTCGAAAAGAGTCCTCTTACATGTCCTCCTTTTCAATATTTGAAATTAGAAGACTGAATATATATTTTATTTCTAAAAAATTAATACAATGGGTAAATAAACATGATGAAATTGATAAAAGATGGGTGGAAATAATTAGTCATTTCAAAAAAATGTGAAAATTTATTTGTTCTTGTTCAGTTTTCGTTGTACTGCCTGGAACTAATGCAGCAGTTGGAAGGGTATTTTCAATTGATTATGATTTTTGGAGATGGGAAAAATCAGGATTAACTACTGACACTCTAAATGCAGCCCTTGCCGTTAAATTCAATATGAAGGTTATTCTTGTTCAGATGTTTCCGATAAACTGTTAGAAGATGACACATTGATAAAAAAAAATACTAATTATATGGAAAAGTGCTCATTTCAATAATAATTAATAGAAATGTAAGCATAATTACGATTTAAAATGTTACAAATGTTGCCTTGTATGCATTTATCATATTATAGTGTATTATGGTTTCTTGTTGCAATGAACAATTTTCTTTTTATTTACAATATTTTTTTCCTTCAATTTTTATTTGTGTCCTCCTTTTCATTGTAAAAAAATTGGTCACCTTGCTTTTGAGTATTTCTCACACAACGAAAAGGAACACAACAGTAACTGTATAATCTAGGAGCAACTTTTTTAATTCTAAAATGTGGAAAAATGTAAAACTTCGAACATTCGAGAAGGACATACTAGGTATATTATTTGGTATATCTCCACTTCGAGGAAGTCGACATCAACTTAATGCCCAAATTAATTTAAAGCACAGATTTCAATAAATTTCTATTAAATTATGTTTAAAGCAAGGTTAAGTTGATTGTGAAGTAAAATTAAATTCGGTGAAAATAATTTTTGGGGCTTTTTTTATTTTTTTAGAAAAAATGTCGAATCCGAATCACTGGTGGTATATGTTTATTGAAAACTGTTGCTAGTTTGGTAATATTGACTTCATAGACAAAGCAAAAAAGAAATAATTGTATGCTTTCGATTGAGCCACGAGAGTGAAATGTAACTGTCCTATAAAGAGGATTTGGCACCCCCAAATTTTTTTTCTATAATTTTGATCAAACTTATTCAATTTTGTAGTAGATAGATGTAAACTGTGCAGAAACTGAAATTTCTGAAATATTTTTCATTTTGAAAAATTACAAATTTAAAAATTTTAAATTTTTTTAAAAAATTAAACCTTTTTCTAAAATTCTTCTTCTCATACAATTTTTAATATTTTTTCTCCAAATTTTTTTGAAAGTGACCTCTCAATGTACTTAACAGAAATAGGGATCGGATTTTTGATATCTACTTTAGTTTCAGAGAAAAAAATTTGTTCAAAATTTTGTGAAAATTTTTGGAAAATATCAGAATTTTTCACTTTATAAATTTTTTTAAAAAAATTCTAATCAAAATTTTTACAAATCCATCCCTAATTCTATTAAGCATGCATTTGTGAGTGAACAGAAAAAATTGCAAGTAATTAGAATAAAAAGAGATCGACTTTTAAATTATCTTTAGAAAGAGATACTTTTAACATTTTGTAGCAGACACAATTTTGGAAAAAAGCAAACTGAGGAAAACAGCTTTAAAGTTTTAAAAACAATAAAATTGTAATAAAAACAACTTACATCAAGCTAGTTTTTTCCAGAGCAATAACCTGACATTTGCGAGTCCTAAGTTATCAATTTTATTAATATTTATTATTACTATAATTATTAATTAGCATCATCATTTGTAGGGATAATTAGAAAATTTTTTTAAAAAATTTCACTTTTTTCAATTTTTTTTAGTCAAAATATTTAATAAATGATCTGCAGTACTATTTATCAAATCTCCACTATAACAGAGAAAAAAATTCAAAACATTTTGTTGAAATTTTATTGACAGTGAGAAATTCAAGCAAAATGAGAAGCGAAAGCAGTGATGATGATAATATGCTTAATAAATAATAAAGAAGCGAAAGCAGTGAGGATGATAATATGCTTAATAAATAATAAAGAAGCGAAAGCAGTAAAACAGTGAACAAACAAAGATTAAACAGCTACTGTTTGAAACAACTATCTTGCTTTGCTTTTGTGGGAAAAATTAGGTGGCTTTGCAACTTACTAATGAAATATGCATGATTTAAACGTTGGAAATGGGCGTGGCACGTGAAGAAATGTTAGACAAAATAACTTCATATCTCACTAAATATTTGTCTGATTGTTTTGAAACTTTCAGATTATTAAGTCAAAGGCCCAAGGATAATTTTCCACTCAAAATTTGTGAAAATCGATATTTTCATTGATTTTCCGGAATTCTTAGGGTGCCAAGTCCCCTTTAGGGTGTTGGGCGCTAACGGTTAAGCATGAGAAAACATCATTTTTCGCTTCAACACGTCATATCTCAAAAATGTAAAATTTACGTCAAACAGAAATGATTGACCCCTGTTTCAAAAATTCTCCTCCCTTGGATTATGAATCCGACATAATTCTCTAATTTGATATTGAATTTTTTTGTCCCGGTATTTTTTTTATGTAACTGTTGCAACAATCGTTAAATTTGCCTTAGAATTTTCCGGGAGCGTGTGTGAACTGAAATTAATAAAAGAGGTAATGAATTACTTATTAAATGAAATAACTTTAAATTTGTAACGTTTAAAATATGGTTAAGCTTCCAAATTATTATATTAAGTAAAATTTGTTTTCCAGTTGTTCATTTTCCCTTTCCTTACACTCAATTCCTTATGAGCTCAATTCGTGAATCGAATTATGACATTTTTGCACTTATAATCTAAAATTAAATTATTTATAGAGGTTAGCATTCGATACAAGAATGATTTTTAATTCATTAACATTTCAAGTGTTCTATGAGCTCTTAGTTGAATCAATATGACAACACATTCCCACAACCGAAGGGGGTCATTTAATTAGACGGTACAGAAAACTTCGCTGTTAAGGGTTTAAATCTAGCGCTACTAATACTTGTTTTTAGTTTTGAATTCCCCGTATATTTTTATAAAGCGAGCCATTCGTCGCTCTTCCAAACAGGAATTTTTGGAACGTGGGCAGGAAAAAACCTATCGTCAAGGTCAAAGAACAGTCAAATTTGGAGCAAATGATTGGAAGTGGTGGAATTCAGAAGAATTTAAAATCCAAAACGCAATCCCCCAATTCCAATTTGTGACCTCGATACGAAGGGGTAGCGTCAAAGCAAAGGATCTGCCTACATTGGCACCTCGCGTCGAGGCTAGAAATTAAACTCGAAATCCCACGAGTGGGGGAAGAGGAGGGTGGGTAGGTAGAATTCTGCGACTTTGAACCTTCTCTCAAAACAAACTTTGGAATATCCCTGAATGCTTTGCCTTAATTTTCGTCTAAAATGGATGGGAAAAAACGCTTATCCTTCACATGAAAGCTCAGCTTAATATCTCGCGTTTTGTATTTGGCTCTGTTGCATGGTGTAGAGAATCGAATATGTGTTTTGGAATAGCACAACTTCCCTTTGACCGATATGACCCGAAATTCGATATAGATTAATAATTTTGGTGTCAGGACCACACACCAAGTTTCATATATTTTGCTTGTTGGGCTTTTGACTTATCGTGTTCACATACCAATAAATAAGACCAATTGCACGTTGATGGACTTGGTCTAAAATTCGATATAGATCTACAATTCTGGTGATGAAAACACATGCCAAATTTCATTCTCATTCTGTTCGGTTTTTGAGCTACGTTTTCGCAGATAGACAGAAATAATTCCCTAACTATATTTTCGATCTCGGGGGTCTAAAACATAGAATTTTTTTAAAATATAGAAGTCGAATTTTTTGTCGATTTCCATAATTTTTTTGGTATGCTTTGTAAGAAAGGAGACCAGCGGGAGTTGTCTTCCCTAAACTTTTTCGTTTACTTCCTAACACAGGCGGAGAAAAAATAAGCTAAAAGGCAGTAAAACGCGCCAAGCGGTGGCGACATCTTTTTCTTTTTGCGTCATAGTATGGCGAAAAAAACCCCAAATATGCAATGTGAACGCCTTTTGAACCGATGGAAACGAAAATTGGGCATTGATCTACAATTAATGATAGCAGACCTTACACAAATTTTTATTTATCCAAGTCACAGCTTTTAGGAGTTAACGGGTTCACAAGTATGCTATTATACAGTATGCTATTATAACTTAAGACAGTCAACCCTTTGACGGATTTGATCCAAAATTTGATACGGACCTATATTCCTAGTGATAAAACTGTGTACCAAATTTTATCCATCTAGCTATTTAAGATTTTGAGTTATCGTGTTCACATGAACATGAACAGAAAGACACATTTTCCGTGAACGGATTTTGTCCAAAATTTGATAGAAACCTACAAATTATGTGTCAAGATCACATACCAAATTTCATCCCTGTGTATCTAATAGTTTTCGAGTTATTGTGTTCGCAGACAGACAAAAAGACATAACTCCAAAACTGTGCTTTTCGGACTCGGGGAGGTGTAAAACATGTAGATTCATCAAAATTTCGAGTTCGAATTTTTTGACGATTACAATACTCTCTCTTTGTGTACTTCATATACCAGAAACTTAAAATCAGTTTACTAAATTCGTATTTCAGCTGCTGCAGTTACAGTTTAAACTCCAAGAGTGTTCTACTGCTAATTTCAAGGTATAAAAATAACTCTGTTGAACAATGTTGATTCCTTGTAAGACAGTGATTTCCTTGTAAGACAAAGCCTCTGAGCATTTCATTTTAGTGTTTTTTATGTTTATTTTAATTCCGTGGGTAGAAAAATGGCGTGGCAGCATTATAACATCAATCGTTTCGAAACAAAGAATGGCGTTGAAAAAATCCGCCCACTTCTACATGCTTGTTCGTATCCAGCTGAGAAAGCAGTTGATTCATCTCTTCTCAACAACGGCATTCATTTCTGTGAATGAAGGCTTATTTTTTTCTTTTTTTGTTTTAATTAACAAAAATTGTAACTATTGAAAAGAGTGTAATTGTAGTCTAGAAATTCCATGTGTTGTAAAAAAGAATTATATTTACTGGTGTAAAGTTGCTTGCAAATGAATTAATATATTAAGACACGGGAAAAAACACGCTCGAAAAATTCGACAACTTTTTAAAAATGTGAGTAGATTGTATTCCAAACACTTTTTACTTTCTCAATTACCAAGTATACAGAAGTAAAGTGTGCTAATACCTAGGTTTCCGTTGACTTTGGTTATCGCCAGTTTCGGTTTTCGGCGATTTGTCTCCGTTTTAGTCGATTGCCTCGGATTTCTTCGGCGCAACCACGTGACCTCGCCTCTAATTTTGCGGAAACGAGCGGCGAAGGTGCGAGTTCGGACGAGTTTCGGGCCGAAAATGTGTATCCGAATCAAGGGTGTAGTGGAGTACTTTTAGAGCATTCCGGCACCGCTTTTAGAGCATTCCGGCACTGCTTTTAGAGCGTTCCGAAACTGCTTATTTTGCAACTACACCACTGGTCCGAATCCAATGCAGGTTTTATCCCCCAACACTTCTTCAGTCACGGTGAAATTGGCTTCTTTTGGAAGAAAATGCCAAAAAAGACGTTCGTTACACAGAAGGGTAAGGCACTGCCAGGACAGAAGCCTATTAAAAATAGGCTTGACTCTTTTGTGGAGTGGTAATGCTATTGATGATTATAAAGTGAAGCCCTGACTGGTGTACCTTTCAGACACTCCTAGAGTGTTCAGCAGTTTTATATTAATTTATTATTGTTTTTAGTATTAAACACTATATTTATTCTCTACAAAAGTAGAGAATAAATAGTATAGTAGAAATAGTGTCTAGAACGAATTAATTGGATTTTCACTGATTGATATGGAAATAATTTTCTCGGTTTCGGATTTCTCCGATTGTTTTCGGACGGATTATCGACGAAAACCAAGATATCACTGTATTGTAATGGTCAAAAAATTCTACCTCGAGAATGTGACGAATCTCTACATTTCAGACCTCCCCGAGTCGTTATGTTGTCGGTCGGCCAGTCTATGAACGTAATGAGCGAAAATTGTAACTGAGTAGACGAATGAAATTTTGTAAATGGCCTTTACAACAAAATTGTAGATCTGCATTAAATTTTGCACCGAGTTGGTAGAAGAAAAAGGGAACTGTTCCAAAATGCATTCTAGATTCCTTTTGACTACACTACGAATCTAAGCGCCAAAGCAACATACTGTGGAAGTAAAGAGAAAGTATCCTCTCTTTACTTCCACAATTTTTTAGATCACGTAAGAATCACATTTATCTTCCTCACATTGCTCCAATATTTATTTACAGACATCATAGTACTACTTTTACACTGGTAAATGAACAGAAACTGACATTATAATACAACGGGTATATTTATTTTACACAATTATCTTCAAAACTAGAGGGTAAATGAATCATTTTCTTAATCAGTGATGATGCAGTTTTTCACTCATTATGAAACCAGCCGGAGTGGTCTCCCCTAAACTTTCTTGTATACTTTCAAAGTGGAGATTCGTCAAAATCTCGAATTCGAATTTTTTTGACGATTACAATACTTTCTCTTTGTATACTTCGTATACGAGAAAGTAAAACAAAAAAACCAACAAACCTGAAATCAAATATCTGTTGCCACGTTTCAAAAAAATATTACTTTGAAGCAGGCGCGATAAAATAGGCAATGCAATGAATATTAAAGCGAAAATTCTGCTTTGGAATTGAATTCCCAAGAAAACAATTTATACTACCACAACCGTAACAATTGCAAAAGCGCGTGAATAAAAGATTTGCTGAAATAATGAGATCGGTTTGATTTACAACAATAAAAAATTGTTAACAATTGATGCTTGAAAACATTATTTATTGTTGTAAATCAAATTTACAACAATAACAGATTGCTACCAATACGCATGCGCATGAGAATCGGATTAAAAGAAATTGAATATGCAATTTGAACGCCTCTTTTTGATGGATTTGGTCCAAACTTTTATACGGACCTACATTCATAACGATAAAACGGTGTACCAAATTTTATCCATTTAGCTATTCAAGTTTTTGAGTTATAGCGTTCACATGACCGCGGACATACAAATAGACAGACTTCCCGTTGACGGATTTTGTCCAAAATTTGATAGAAACCTACAAATCATGTTCAAAGACCACATAACAAATTTCATCCCCGTAGCTCTAATAGTTTTCGAGTTATCGTGTTCACAGACAGACATACAGACATAATTCCAAAATTGTGTTTTTCGGACTCAGGGAGGTCTAAAACGTGGAGATCCGTCAAAATCTCGAGTTCGAATTTTTTGACGATTACAATACTTTCTCTTTGTATACTTCGTATACGAGAAAGTAAAAAGCACAGCTATGTTTATAAAATAGCAGCTTATAATGAGGCATAAATTATTTTTATGGTTTATTTAAATTTTATGACATCGCTCAGTAAATTTAAAGTCTGATGATTGACTATTATTATACATCCACAAAATACAATATAAATTCTGTTCCACAGATAATTAACTTTACTGTCTCAATGTTTTCAGGTATTTTGTGCTTCCATTTGTGAAAGGTTTCCAGAAAGCTATGACTGATGACCAAAAACTGGAAAAAATTCTGTACAAAATCATAGATGAGCACAAGTCCACTTATAACGAAGAAAATATTCGAGACATCATAGATGACTACTTTAAAGAAAGAGATGCGAGGAGAAGCAAAGGTGATCTTTCTGCGCGGTATTTCACAGGTAATGAGGATTCTGAATTCTTTATCGTAAGCATGTGAGAACTGCAGGACTCAAATTTGCTCATTTATGAAGTATTTTTAATCCATATATTTTTTTGTAACATTACAGAATTTCGTTTGTTGTTCCTATCGAAAATTTTATTTTCAGAAGTTTTTATAAATGATATCTATTGGTTATGGCCTTTCTTAACACAGACATTATATAAACAACTTTTTAAAGTTATATAGGATATTTTATGAACATCTTTTATATCTATCTATGTGATATATTTCGTTCAAAATAAATCGCTTCATTTTTGTGAGCAATTAGCAGGATGTATAAAAAAATTAATAAGCCTATATTTTTCCAAAACATACATTATTTTCTTACTTACTTTTGCTGTCAATATATCTTTTATTGAATTCTGTTTATTTAATCAATAAATTTTAATAAATTATTTTCTACAGAATTTTTTCATAAAATAAAAAGAATATTTTATAAATAATGAAGACGAATTTTTGGAGATGACGCAAAGAGTGGCTACCAATAACATTTGACTTTACTCAAAAGCGTAAAAATTCTTTACTACTGTGTCCTTATATTCGTCAAAAAAAGAACCTCGTAATATATTTATTTTGGTAATCCTAAGAATTATTGCATTGTTTTTATAAATAAAGCATGAATCTGAGAAAGTGAGAGAAATAATTTAAATAAACGCAAAGTTTCCCCTCTTTGTTTTTTTCTTATGATTTGTCTAAAGTCGTTTATCAAAGGGCAAATTATTTATTAAAGATGATTAAAAATTTAGTTACAGAAAATGATAGGGTTTGACACCGCTAGCATCATAATATTGATTTGTTGCTTCTTCTACGTAATGCGTGAGTGAAGGATACGTAAATTTTCCTTTACTTTTTACCTACGCAATACGATACCAGCGATATAATCGGTTTAGCTCGAAGATAGACCATAAAATATAGTTACTTCTATTTCTGTATTTCTTCTGCACACGAAATCTGCTATCATATATCAAACAAAATTTGATGGTTTTCCTTTAAAATTAAAATTCCCTACCCTTTTTCGAGTTAAATCGTTTGACACTACGCACCAACAACTCTTCCAGAGCTCGTATGGCTCCGATCCGGTTTGGTATTGGTGGACTTTATTAAAAATAATTATCTGAACTATAAAAGTAGAAAGTAACGGGCTCATAAGAACTCAGCAAAACACGAGAACTCACCCTGAAAGCATGAGAAGTGTCCAAAGAACCGTACCTCCAAGATCCGTAGTTTTCGAGACAGTCGCTCTCAAAAAAAGATCATGATTTCACATCTAGTCGCAAATAAATTTTATTTAAAACGCAAAAAACAAGGTACACGCATGAGGCATAGCATTCTCAGGAGTAGCAATTCAAATTACCGTCTTGCATATCTGAACATGCTTGCTTACTTGTGTGCCATGGAATGGTGAACTGAGCCCGGTGAGGATTTAGCAAATGTCCAAAAAGCATGAAGATTGCCAATTGATATTGTTTCTGTTGAAATCGGGGTTCAGTACATTAATACTCTAGAGTGGCCCCATAGAAAATCTTCATGTTTTATGAGGATTTTTGTTATGATGATATAAGTAATAATTCTCATGTTTTAGAGCACTTTTTCGAAATCTGAGGTTTGCAGAGATAGGTCATAGAATCGCATTACGATGAGTTTAAACGTTAATGACAGGACATCCTAATTGGTAAATAGAAAGAAAATGAATTAAAAAAGTGTAAACTACAAAACTAAAAAGAAAAGAATTGTGTTTCACGTTAAGTGTTAAAACCCATCGAAAAATATTGCGGTGTATTATCAATATCTGAATTACTAAACTATTATTTGAACTTATATGAGTAAAACAAATTCCATTGTATATTGAATGCAGAATCAGTCAGAAGCATTTACTGTACACTGTAAAAAAAATCCCGTAAAATTTACGGTTTTAAACTGGCAGCTGGGTTGGTTGTGCAAAACCGTAAAAGTTACGAAGTAAATCCGTAGGCACAACGGTTTTTTACCATACAGGGACAAGTTTTTTCCGTAAAAGTTACGAAGTAAATCCGTAGTCACAACGGTTTTTTACCGTATGAAATCAAGTTTTCTCCGTAAAAATTAAATCATCGAAGTAAGTGACGTCATCGACTGAGTTGAGTTGTTTTTCTCCTTCTGTTCGAGTTGAGTTGAAATGTGCTGATGTGTATTATCAATTAGGAATATTAATCAATCAAGGCTTAATTATTAATTTCAATTAGTTTAATCAATATACTTTTTAATTGAATTTACTTCGACGATTTCGATGTAAGATGGTGACAAAACTTCTAACTCCTCCGAGCCGGGGATCGAAACCGCGTTCATAGAAAAAAAAGGCAGTCGCTCTAACCACTAGACCACCGGAGACCTCATAAAATGAAGTAAAAATAATCTATTTGAGTTTTAAAGTCACTATAGCTCTAGTGGCGCCACCTAGTGGTGTAAAAATAAACTATTGCCAGAACACGTGTTTTAATGTTAGCTTCCATGAGTGACAACAAGTTACTGCAACATGTATAAACAATAGCGGAACCCTATTAAAAACATGAAATGAATGCAATAAAATTACATTTAAGAAAAGGGAAAGTTATCGTACGGAAAGCAATATCATATGACGAAAAATAGAATTTGTACTGACGGTTTTAAACCGTTTATGGCTGGAGCGGAAAACGGTGAAAAACCGTTTTGTCAACAAAACAGCTTTAAACCGTCAAATATACGGAAAAAGTCCAGGTAAAAAACGGATATTTTTTACAGTGTACATGATGAAACAAAAATACTGCTTACTCATGAACCGCATACGTAAAAAAATGCACAATCAAAAAACAAATTGGAAATATTGCACTTCTAGTAGGGCAAAAATAAAATGAAGGATGATACTTTCTTAAATTATCTCTTCGTGGAACCTTCAACTGCAGAGCGTCTGACCCTTGCCAGGATAAAGTTTATTTTTCTCCAATATGACGTGTTATTTCAGAACTGTTTTACGTTAAGAAAGGTGACTGCTGCTCCCTTTATAATACTACGGGTAAATAAAGTATATCTATTTGATGATTTCAGATTTATGACACATGATATACACAAAAATTAATCAAACAGGAAAATGAAATTTGAATAATTTTATATTTTACTCTGTATCTGTTTCTTGTCTGCTTTCCGTTTTGCTTAAGAATGAAGATTTAGAAACGGAGGGTTTATATATTCTATCTATTAGTATTATGTTATCCGTTATGCAAAGAAATAACTCATTACGCTAGCAGCGTATCAATGACTGCAATTGCTCTAAATGAAAATAGCTTTAAAAAAACCGTGGCCTTAAAACAGTTCTGGATTCATAATACCAAAATAACCAGTCATTCTTCCATGCAAGACGTTTATTTGTAGTAGAACATTGAACTAAAACGTAAACAAAAACTCTCGTTCAAACAACAGTTATAAAGGGTTGCAGTTAACATATATATAGCGTGCACAAATACTTAACACCTAATTTGATACAAAAAAGCTCCGTGGATATGACATCCTCCCACCTTAAGTTGTTAGAAAACAACTTAATGTACCAAAAACATTTAAAATTTTCAAAGAATAACACGCTATACATTTTAAAATGAAAGTATAACTTTTAAAGCTCAAAAGGTAAAAGAAATATTTGCAATTCCAGTTTTAAAGTGACAGGTGCAGTGTTATTACTAGAAGTTTCACTGGAAACCTCGTTGTTAGCATTTCCATGCTTTGTTTCCTTTTGACAGTCTTTAAACCAGTATGAGGAAACTTCAAGTGGGAATAATTATCTGTACTGGCTGATGTTCTCCTTTAGATGTTCGCAGTCTTACTAGTCTCGTAACACCATCTTTTCCAGGTAACAATTCAATAACGAAACCTAAAGGCCAGGCCAGTCAATACATTTAACATTATTACTTCCAATGAGCACAACTTCCTCAAGTTTAATTTCTCGTCCATGTTTCTTATGTTCATTTCTTTGAATCAAAAGTCCCAAATATTCAGATCTAAATCTTTTTCGGATATCAGTCATTAACTGTTGGCGATATTTTATTCTTTTGTTGAGAACAACTTCATCTACTTGATCTAAATCAGCAACACCAATTTGCCGGAAATCTTGCAAAAATGAGTTAGGTGACAAAGGTATCAGTTCAGAATCCCTTTCTGACACATGGCTAAACGGTATTTCTTTTTAAACAGATTGTTCGTCAAAAACAGGTTTGGTAACTGGCCAGTTTTCTTGAGTTTGTAGTTTGTAGAAGTCATTTGGGTCCCTCCCACCATCTACTGCATGATAGTTGGTGAGCAGAACATCCCCTTGGAGATATGTCAGCAGGATTTTGTGCTCCTAGAAGATGCTCAATCAGTCAATTTTCTTATCTCTTGAACTCTGTTATTTGTAGAAACAGACCAAAGTTCTTCACGCTGAATCCAACCTAATACAGTGGTGGAATCAGTCCAGTAATGCTGCTTGATATTGTCCCACTGGAGTTGCCTGAGCACAGATCTGCACAATCGCGCTCCCACCGTTGCAGCCAGCAACTCAAGACGAGGAATGGTGATGGTTTTAACTGAGGCAACTCTCGATTTGGCAGCCAACAGATTTACTTGAACAACATCAGCACACTCAATGCGAACGAAAACTGCTGCTGCGTATGCAAATTGACTGGCATCACAAAATGTATGTACGCTAATACCATGTTGACCACTTGAAGCAGGATGAAAACAGCGGCTAACAGACAAATTCTTCAAGGAACCTAACTCTTCAAACTATTTTAGAAATTCAAGTTTCATATTATCTTCAATTTCTCTATCCCACGGGATATTTATTGTCTTTCCACATCTTTTGTAACATTAGCTTGGGCATTAAGAGGACAAGTCATAAAAACCCAACAGGATCACAAATTCTATGTGTAACGGAAAGAATAACTCTCTTCGATACAATTTCAAGTTCGTATGCTTCCAGCCAATCCATGTTAATTTTCAGTTCATCTTTTCTGCGATTCCAAATCAATCCTAGAACTGAAGTAACCTGTTCCGAGTCATCATCTCCTCTATACTTGCATCCTCTCAAGTTGAATTTTCCTTCAGCCAGGATATGATGACACTCTTCAATAAAGGGTAATATTTATGCTTCGTTGTCCAAAATTGTAATTAAATCATCCACGTAAAAACTTCGAAGAAGTATATCAATGGTTCTCTAATTATATGTTGAATTCTTTAGATATTTTTTCAAGTGCTGTTCTAGCACAGCTTTTTAGAGAAAATGACTGCTTTTTACACCAAACACCACACGGGCATGCCGCATTATCTTCGGTTCTACATTTTCTTTTCCATTCCACCAAAAAAACTTAAGAAAATTCCTATCTTCTGGTCGCACACTTATTTGCAAGAAAGCTTTCTGTATGTCGGCAACAATGTTATATTTATGCTCTCTGAATCTGAGAAGAAGACTAGGGGTCAGTTCCAATAAATTAGGACCAGATTCTAAACACTGGTTCAGTGATGGTGACCCAACTTGTCTGGCAGAGGCATCAAAGTCTGGACGTACCTTTGTTGTTCCATGTTGTTTTACAACAGGTCTGTGAGGTAAATAGTGTTCATGGTGGCGAGATGAGGATTCAACTGGATCATTTTCAATTATACCTAATGATGCCCATTCTTTAAACATGTCATCATAAGCTGTAAACAAGTTTTCGTGATGCAATTTTCTAGTCGATGTTCCTAATCGTTTCATAGCAATCTCTTTATTATTGGATAGAGGAAGATGATCTCCTTTCCACGGGAGAGAAACTTCATATCTTCCATCTTCTTTAATTCTGAGAGCTTCTTCAAAATACATTTTGGTCAGGTATTCGTTTTCCTTTTTGGATTTCATTTCAACAGGGTCACTTATCCCTAAACCCTCTAGACTAAAAGGATCGGAAATAGTCTTCGGAAAATCGGAAAATCTTCTCTTACAAACATTGAAATGACCATCATAGCAGTATCTTCTTTTTCAGAGGGTAAGTTAGTTTTTCCCATAATAGTCCATTCTAGATAGGATTCCAATGCTTCTAATCCACTAGATAGAACTCTTCTCTTTCCAGTAAAAAGTCTACCAGCGACATCTGCTCCCATAAGAACATCAATTGTCCCTAAATTGTCTCCTATATCAAATATTTGTATATTCATAGATTTTAATTCGTCAATCCATGGGCCGTACGAAACAGATGGGACATCATTTCAAATAATATCCGTATCAATTACATCAAAATTACAATAAAAATTTCCATCTAAGCTTCCTAGTTCAATTTGATATACATTATGAAATTTATCGTTGATCCTTTCTCCTCCAAAGTGTGCATGAGATAAAAGTTGCTGCCGTAAATGTGCTAAATCTAAAATTGATGCTATTTCTTTTCTAATATACGACTTCTGAGATCCCGAATCATACATTGATCTAACAGTTAAACTACATTTCTTACTATTTTATTTTAACCTTGAAAGTCTGCAACAAAACTTCTGGAGATTTTAAATATATGCTAAATTTACTGCTTTATTCTGCTCTTTAATTTCCTTTTCCGAATTATTTGATGTAGGCTTAGTTACATGTTTATTTGACTCGGCGCACATTATTATACAATGCATCGTATTATAGATAATGCATTTTACGAAACATCGGCAGTTTGCTACCCTATGTCCAGCTTTTAAGCATTTGAAACAATAACCTTTATCTTTTAAAATTTTGATTTTTTCACTATAAGACATTCTTTGTGCTTTAAAGCATTTTGTTGACTCATGTTTACCATTGCAGAAGACGCACAACTTCTCTACAGTAGCAGAAATTCTCAACAAACTAGCTGCAATACACATTTTAACTTTATTTAGTTTACTTCCATTTTTATATGATGTTTCATCCTTCAAACCGAAACCAGTCATGGCTAAGTTAATTCGCTCTTCAGATTCAACTTCAGCTTTAAAAAATTTTAATAAACTATCAAGTCTCTTTTTTTGAATCACTGCCAAGATGAAAATTTAAACTTCGCTTCTAAGCTCTAAGAAAATCCTCGGGATCTGTTGTTCTAAATTGTCATATAATGCGCACAAATTATTCGAACGAAAATTTGAATTAGCGTTCTTCAGAACTAATTTTAATAACTCTCTAACATAAACTTCTACTTGTAAATAACGAGTTTTTAAACAATCAATTGCTTTAGGATAATTATCGCCAGTTGGCGGAAAGCTTTCAATCGCTTCTCGAGCTCGAGATCCTTCAACGGTAGATTGTAACAAATACTGAAATTTATCGAGTCTTCAATACTAGAATCAACCTGAATTTTTTCAAATTGGCTCCAAAAATAAAGCCACTTGTATTGGCTCAATTATAGCTCACGCAGCATTTTAACATTTGTTTGTTAACATCGTTTTCTTTTCATTTAAAGCATTTATTTATTATCATATTTACTTTTGTTCATCATATTTTATTTCTTGTGGCAACAGTAGAAAAATGCAGTTTTTAGAATTTTGTTGATTTTTCCGATGCAAATAGATTCTTCTAGAAAAGAAAGAAATAAAACGTTTAAAATGGAGTATTCGCATTTTATTATTTGATACGTCAAACAAGATCATGTTGCTTCTTTCATGTTTAAATAAGTAGAAGCCAACATATTGGCGACCCGGACGTGAACATCTTGAATATCGCCATCAAACTTTCGTAATTCTAATTTAGGCAATTTAAACTTTCTTTTTGCAATAACAGCATTTTCAGCAGAATTAATTATAGCAGAGTCACTGTGAGTTGAATGCAAAATAGTACTTACATTATGTTGTTGATAATTGATAACCCGTCTACCTTTAGTTTCAATCCGTATAGCGTTATCACGAAAATCCTCAACAACTTCAAATTTCTTCTCGGAAAGAAGTTCAAGGATACTTCCAAACGGTCAACTTTCAAAACATTCAGTTCGGCTTCCAGTTTGGAAATATCAACACCTTCCAAGGCTATTAGTTCTTTTACTTTATTATATGCTTTCGTAAAAGCGGCTCTGTCAGTTTTCCACGATTTTTGAAGGGCTTCTAGATTAGCCATGTCAATAACTATCGCAATTACAATCCCCTCTGAGGGTACCAAAAATATTATGTTATCCATCATGCAAAGAAATAACTCATTACGCTAGCAGCGTATCAGTGACTGAAATTGCTCTAAATGAAAATAGCTTTAAAAAAAACCGTGGCCTTAAAACAGTTCTGGAATCATAATACCAAAATAACCAGTCATTCTTCCATGCAAGACGTTTATTAGTAGAACATTGAACTAAAAAAACTCTCGTTCAAACAACATTTATAAATGGTTACAGTTAACATATATATAGCGTGCACAAATACTTAACACCTGAATTAATACAAAAAAGTTCAGTGGATATGACAATTAGCTTTGCACATTACTCCAGACAAGAATAATATAACAGAAACAAGTGATATTTAGACAGAAATAAAGCTTAATATCAGTAGTTCATCTGGTATTAAGCTCTCTCAAAAAAGAGCAGGTCGTTTTTCTGTTCTGTTTTATGAATCATATATCCTAATTTTCAGCTGTATTATGTTATGTTAGATTAATGTCCTCTTTTGAAGCTAAATTAGGGATATTTAGGGACGGACCTCTGAATTTTGAACTGCAATCACATGGCGAAGACGACACTTGAGACAGAACTCCACTTTTCAAATTAACAACACTCCAATATCAAGTCATCTGAGTCTCTATTCAACGGCAGATTTACTCTGCTGCACTGTGCTTACTTATACTGCATATCTTCGGCGGAATGTGGTGCCAGAACCCATGATTTCGAAATCTATTCAACTCTCCGATCCCCAAATCTTTTCAAATACCACAACTTAAAAAATCTGTATCCAGACTAGAATGGACCAACAGCATTCGCAGTTGATGATTTTCTGTAACTGTTTTACCTTAATAAATTAAATGCTTTCTCCGAAATCTTAATGATTTCCTTTCGCATACGATTGCATTCGTCTACCAAACATTATTCATATCAGATTATTTATATCTGGAATGGATTTTTTTCCCTTTCCAATGCCAACATTATAAATTTTTTGCTTTCTCCAGTGATAAAGTAATTCATTTTCAATTCCTTCGATTCTGTTGTAATGTGTAATGTTTCAGCTGTTATTCTTGAACAAAATTCCTTATTAATGATTATGAATGATGGTAAATGTTGAGAAATGTATGGTGATATTTTTAAAAGTTGTATCGCACGGTGAATATCATTATATATATTTTAGTTTAACTTTTCAATTCTTTGTTATTCAGTATTCACTTGTGACTTATATATGTAAGATATTGCTAGGGGAGAAGTGCAATTATAGAATTAACATCGTTGAAAAGTTCTTTCTGCAAGCGTCTTGCGAACTATTAGACCGCTCATAGCAAGGATCACAGATCAAAATAAAAATAGTTTATAAATTCGATAGAATTTATTGAGACTGCATATGGCAGATTTATGACTTCTAGAAATATCAATTATATTATTCCAAACTCTGATTCTCAGAACTGGTGAATTTTATGATGACATAAAGGAACGAAACACGCACTTGTGATTGGTTCAGGAATACAAACTCTATAAAGAAAGTTTTATTTTACATCACTTCTTCTGAAAATAGAATAAATCTATGTTGGCATAAAGGATCATGACATTAATTTATGGTTTTATCAGGGCTACAATTTCTACTATTGAAAGTTATCCTTTACAACTCTAATTTAGATACCCAGATTAATTTTTGATGGTATCAGAACTAAAAATGCTACTAATGCGTTAAGTAAAAAAATGGTATATTACATATATATATATATATATATATATATATATATATATATATATCAAAACAAACTTATAAACACAAGATAAAAACTCAAAAACAGTAAAAAAAGACAAAATGGCAAAAATAGACATGCAGAAATTGCTTTCTCATTTTGTATAATTTTTATGTTACAAAAAATTTTTTTTGGTTTTTTCTGTTATTGTTTTTCTTATATATATATATATGTTAGTATCAATGTGGGTAATCGGTTGTTATACATAATCACCGAATCTTCACCTGGTTAACATATATAATCACCACGGCAATTATGCATAATAACCGGTCATTATATATAACAACCGTGGTAATTATTTAAATAACCGATCATCCACATTGACCGCAACATATATATATGTTACCGTGAAAGACCGAAATGTGGAGAATGTCGACTTTCACCGGTGAATGTCAACATTCACATAGTCATGTCACCGGTGAATGTCAACATTCACATAATCATGTCACCGGGGAATGTCAACATTCACATAGTCATGTCACCGGAGAATGTCAACATTCACATAGTCATGTCACCGGTGAATGTCAACATTCACATTTGGTATGTGTCGACTTTCACCGGTGAAAGTCGACATTCTCCAATTTCGGTCTTTCACAGTAACATATATATCGCATAAATCAAATATATATGGAGATATGAAATAAAATGAAAGAATATCTGCAGTTATAGCACATTGATGTTTCTTCAGGAGTTGAAATCGACGTGAAACGCGTACAGAGTTTAGCATTTTGTACAGGTCAAAGCCATAGATACTGAATTCCACCTCAAATGCTAGAGCATGCTAATAATCAAAGACTAAAGTGTCAAAAAGTATGTCTAAATATCAAATGAGGTATAAAATGTTATGAATGTTTTCGAAAAGTTTTTTTTTAGTGCATAAATATATATTCTTTTTTTAGACAAAGCTTTGATGTCTTCTTTGAAACAAATGTTGGGTGATGGTGTCGTTGCCGTGGCCGGCTTCGTCTGCCTTATCATCAAGATTTTACTGGATCATCCAGAAGAACAGGAAAAAGTGCATGAAGAAATTGTAGATGTGGTTGGAACGGACAGGCAACCAACCGTCGAAGATAAAAGTAAACTGACCTACACAAATGCTTTCATTTTGGAAGCGCTGAGAACATCGGATTTCTTTGCGTATTCCCCCAGTTTAGAGTGCACCAGTAAGTATGTGTCTACCCCTTTGGT
>BGPR01026754.1:0-21290 GCA_013235015.1 Araneus ventricosus | reverse complement strand
CAATCCACTTCAGAAACACAAGAATATCAGTCCTCTCTAAGCAAAGATCAACACTATTACAATAAATTACTTGAGTAATGGATGCTTTATAATGTTATAAAATATTATATTATATAATATAATAGCATGGCAATATGCGAAAATAAGTGCAACGTTACAATAATTATAGGATAATCAGATTATTTTTTTCACTAGTAATTTTTATTTCGCGTTCCAATTTATGTTAGTTTTAATATTTTTTGATAAATTTAATTAAACTCTATTTAATTTATTATTCTAAAAATATTTCATACCGGTTTTCCGCGTGTTCTACATTTTAACACATAAATTTCGAGATAATATTCTTTATTATGAAATATAATGTTTAAGGGTCCGTACTTGGAAATTTAGAAAAATAAATAATTTATTTTTTAATGTTCGCTTCTTCTGAAATTATTCCAGACACATATTGAAAACTTTTCTCGATTTTAATTCTTATGATATGACACGCATTAAATTGCACACTGTCTAACGCTCCATAGTGACATAACATTTTGTTTCTTTTAAACAATGTGCAATAAAATCCATAAATGAAATCAATTTATATGTCGTCAATTAACGTAAATGCGCGTTAGTATCTAACTGCATGCTGTCTAACGATATGACGTCAGACCCTCTGTATCTCCTGCATTATGCTCAAAGGATACCAAAATTACATAGTTCCGCGCTTCTGAAGGATGTCAAGTCAGTATGAACTGACTCACTTGACATGATGCATGTGACATGTATGACATGAGAAAGAACTGATTGCACTGTAAACAGTCAATTTGTAATAACCCACATTCCACAAACAGTTCTTGGGGGTACTTACATATTTGAATTACATCAACATCTCTTCGAAAAACTTCGCAAAAACACTATAAAAGAAACATTTGATTTTTGTATTAAGTTGTAGTGATCGTATCGACATATGTATTTCTTGTAAATCAAAAGCGCTACTTCTCTATTATTTCAATTTCCACTCTCCGTTTACCTCTGCCGGGAAAATATTTTTCGTATATCAGAAATAACTGCGGACAAGCAGTTGCTTGTTTGTTGTGTTGGTTGTTAAATATTAAAGGATTTATTTTCGTAATGACTAATTTTATTACATATAATCCTCTCAACAACTATAAAGTCTTCACAACCAGTTCTTGGAGGGAGTTACATATTTGAAGTACATCACCATCTCTTCCAAAATCCTCGCAAAATCACTATAAAACAGACATTTCATTTGTGTTTTTAGTGATATTAATGAATTGAAAAGCCTGTGAGTTTACGTGATAATAACTCCGTAATGAAAATCTCACCAATTCATCAGCTTATTTTTATATTTAAAAAATGCAGCGCCGTCTACCAGCAGTGTATTGAATTATCGTACGTTGATATTACAAAAATAATTGAAAAAAAGCCAAAAATTGCAGGAAAGCCTTTGTGGGAAATAATGCATCAGTTCATTATTTTGAATTCTTGTTTAGGAAGATCATCAATAATGAACTCTCTGTAACTTTTCGACTTATAAGTTCAAGTTGTAAATAAAAATCTAGACAGCTTTTGGTGAAAAAGTGCATGAGGGTGGAATTTTTGTTCTCTTAAAATTTTATACTCAAAAAGACAATTATTATTCGATCTACAGTGGATATTTTGTGGTAAAATTCAATTGAAGATAGAGCAAAAACTTGTTTTCAGTGGACGAGCACCCTGTTTTGTTTATTTTGAGTACACAGAACTTCCGAGCCAAGAATCCGCTTCCGGTTTCCCTTCAACGAAGCATAAATTGGAAATCGGTCCGAAGAACGGACCGACACACGTTAAACCTAATAAAGAAAGCAGAAACACTTACATATTCGAAAGAGGAAAAATTAAAAGAGGAATGGTTTTAAAATGAAAATAGTTACAAAGACATTTCTTGTTTTGGGAAATTTTCCAATTCTGTTTCTTGAATCAGTAGAGGAGATTAACTAACCAAATAATGATAAAAAAATCTGCCCAGAGAAAAACCATTCTAGAAACTAAAATTGATTAGAGGCATTTTTTATTTTACGAAAACACTTAACGCCTAATATAGTTCTAGATCTGAAAATAAAATTTTTACTGACAAGGAAGTAAGTACATTAGAGGTGCACATTAAAATGTCATTCATGTTTCTGCTTTTATATGAACAATTTGCAATAATTTTTGTTTGCATAATTGATTTAGTTTGTATTATTCATTCAAATTTATAAACAGAAGAGAATACCTCTATAAGATATGGTATTACGCAAAATAAATAAATACCGATATGCGATTATTTATTAAAAAAGTCTTCAACTTTGCAATATGTTATAGCAATTATCGTGTTTAGAAACTTTGTTAATTAGTAGGATTATATTGCTTTAAGTTTTGGTTTTAAATTTGCAATCGAAAATTGATTTTCCTACTTAACGAATACAGATATGTAAGAAGCAGATTCTTTAGAAGGTAATTTTGTTATTCAAAATAATGAAGTACTTGCTTTCCATTATTTATTTTAAAAAATCTTCACCTTTGTTTTATGTAATCTTAATTAAAACACACGTAAGAAGCAGATATATAAAATATTTTTGCAACTCATTGTAAGGAGACATAGTTCTACTAAAAAAGAAAACTGTAAAAATTAAAACTGTTTTACTTTGTTAAAAGTGATTGTTGATTAAGGAATACGTAAATATTAAAGAACAACAAGCTTTTCACATGCTTTAAAATATGTAATGAGAGTTTTCGTTTACCCGCCTTCTCTGTCTCAATGAAACTAAAACACCCAATACTGAAAATTACCTCAAGAACAGAATATGATAGGTTTTGATTTGTTCCTGAATTGGTGAGCGTATCCATCGATATGTCACCGTTAAAGTGTATAATTCAGTTAAATCAGTTAAAGTGTAAAATAGATGAATTATTTCATACTTTACCTAGTTATTCTATGAAATAACTAGGTATTCTATAGAATAACTAATGATATACCGTTAAAGCATAAAATAAACAATCTGACATTAAAACAAATCCGTTTTCTAATAAATTACACTCTGATTGCAATTCAGTCATAACCGGGAAAAAATTAAAACCAGTATAATACTGTCACAAAATAGTAATGTCGCATTCTTGCCATATTAGTCTTATAGTTGGAAAGAGAGATTTACAGGAATACGTATTGGAAGGAAGTCAATGACACTCGACCTTGGCGACAAACTTGGCGACCTTTTAGGCAACTTGGCAACAAATTTGGTGACCAAATGTAGGTTCCATAATATACAGGAATTGCCTCGACATCTCTATTAGGATCGAAGTTACTGAAAATTAAATTCCAACTATAAACGCAGATTCATTACATTCAATTAGCTAGCGAAGCTACTAGGCTCCGGCTACCCCTGATAACGAAGCCGTAGGATGTCTTTTAAAGTTAAAAAATTTGCCCGGCGCCCACTTTTTATGCCGCAGGCATCGCGAGCTCAATTTTCCCTACTTCATGTGAGTATTTAAAAAACCCAGTTTCCTTACATTCAGTGAGCTAGTGGAGCTACTTGTTTCCGTCTCCCGCTGATAGCGAAGCCGTAGGATGTTTTTTAAAGTTAAAAAATTTACCCAGTGCCCACTTTAGTAGCTGGATGCGTCGCGAGTTCATTTTTACCTACTTCATGTGAGTATTCAAAAAACGTAGAGTCCTCACATTCAATGATATGATATAGCTGCTACTAGTGAAGCCTTAAGATGTTTCTTAAAAAAAATCCGGTGCCCACTACAGATGCTGAAAATACAAATAACCAATTTGACTAACAAACGGGATGAATCATGTCGGCTATTTTACACTTTAAAGATAAGTGGACCGTTAATCTATAGAATAACTAGTTAAAGTGTAAAAAAAAGTTTTTTATTTTGACATCTTGTACGATTAATAAATGGTTTACGTTCTGATATGTTTAGAGATCTGTTGGTAAATGAACTTAAAATGTTGGACGATCTTCCTATACATTCAGTAGGTTAACATCTGCTTTCTATTCCCGGCCAAAAACAATTTCTTAAATTTCGAATGAAAATTTTCTCACTTTAATAAAATAATTTTCCAATTTATTGTCATTTAATGACAATAGTAATTGTAGTTATCATTTATCACCATTACATTTGTGTAATAATTATTTAACAATTTAAAGCTAAATTACAACCAGTAAACAAGTATCATATGAATAAAAAATTCTTTAATTCAGAAAATGATTAATATTTATATATATATAAATTTTTAATTTAATTAAAAATCATTAATTTCAAAATATACTTTGAAAAAAACTAACACGGATTCGAAACCTGACTAAAAAGTTATCAAGCAAGGAATCTAGCCACCAAGCAATTTCTTATCAACGGCGAGAACTTATTGGTATATGAGCTGCATCTAAACTTTGAGGGTTATTTTCTTTGAATTGGCTAGAAAATTGCGCTTTAATATTTTAATGGATGAACACCTTTAAAGGTATACAATTAATATACCTAGTCTCATTCCTAACTGAATTTCCGAAGTCGTGAACCTCCCCTTATGAAACTGGATACTTATTTGCTTCTTATACGTTATGGTATACCCGCAATAGAGGGATTTCGTTTACTGTAAAAATAAACTGTTTCACTTGGCGGATATAACCGCTCAAAATAAATGTGCTCGGTGTTCCGTTTTTGGTCAAAAATTTCATTTACTACTCTTTCACGAAATTAACACATTTTCGAATATTTATCATCCAATTAATTCATAAAAGCGCTTTCAGCAATGTGTTGATCTGTGAGTCGACGCCACTCTTCGGAAACTACATGATTCAAGAAGATGCCGATCTTTAAGCAGCTACAGAAGTTCCGACTAAAGAAAAGTATTTTTGAACCGTAAACGACAAATCAAGCATACAAGTTTTACTTTGCTCTACCCCACCCCACCAAAAAATGAATCACTCCATGAAGGTAGCAGAGGCTGCTGCCGATAAAGCCTCAATTCGTTTCGAAACGAAATTTCAAGATCCATCGGACCACTCTTGGCTATTACTCCATCAGGTGATGACCACACGCTTAAAGAGTCTGGTGATTTCCCTTTCAACTCTTAAATGTCTTATAAAACATTTATTAACTCTTAAATATTTGTTAGTTCAAATTATTCGTGAGGGTTGAATGCAGGATTATATTTGATGCAAGGGGTATCCAAAAATTGTTGATACATTTATGATTCATATATTTGAGGTTAAGATATAAAAAATAATTAAATAAACAAATATGAAATTGCTTTTCTTAATCTGCATTTAGGATATTACTTTAATATTATAATTTTAACGAAATTCCTGCAATTCCGTTTCCTAAACAGTCAACTGATATGTTATAAAATAATGCTCGAAAAAAAATAAAACAATAATGTACGGAATTCAAGAATATTCTTTAATTGAAAAGAGCGCAATTTTTCTTGATCCATCCCGAAGCCGATGAAGCTGCTTTGGAAGACAAACAATTTTCTTTTAAAATAATTAAGGGTACAGTGGGTACTATATAGTCTTTTGCCTAATTATTGACTTAGAGTTCTGAAATTTTTTGCACATATCTATTGAAAAGCTATTATATGAAATATGTTTCTTAAATTTAATTCAATAATTTTTCAATAATTTGTCTTCTAAATTTAACTCAATAATTTTTTTTAAATGAAAAGAAAAATTAATTTCCATGCGTGAAAATTCTATTTTTTCACTTCATTTTACATTATTATTACTCATAAGTACATTTCACAAATAACGGGGTATTATTTTGCTATTGCATTGAACAGTTAATTTACTGCAAATATTTTTTGTTTACTTAATTTTCATCAAAATTTACATTTTGCCAAAATAAACTGACTTTTAATCATCTAAATGAAGTCAAATTATAAAATGGATAAAGAGATTTATTTTAGTATCAATCAGGATATCATACCAGAAATTTCATAAAATTTACTAAAAAATTATGACACATGGATCATTTTAAAGACAGGTAAATCTGAAAAAATATAGTTTTGAGAAAAAGACATTTTAAATATATTCGTACATTTGCTTTTTAAACTTACTCTCCTTATACCATACACTATTCATTTTCTTGAATTAAAGACATATTTATACTATGTTTTTCACTTAAAAGTATATTGTGAAAAAAATGTTTAAATGGAAAGTTTTGATTTGATGAGTTAGAATTTTCAGGCATGTGTGTTTTCTAAATTAATATAAATAACTATCTATTCATAACAAAAGTAAATTGAAATTGACTTTCAACTATCTAAGTGAAGTCAGAACATAAAATGGACTCAAAGATATATTCTAGAATCTATCAGGATACCGTACTAGAAATTTCATAAGGTTTTCCAAAAATTTGACGCAAGAAGACACGTAACTCTGAAAAATATATTGAGGAAAATATACTTTAAATATATGTGTACACTTAGATTTGATACTTTCCTTCTCTATATCATACTCTATTCTTTTTATTAAACCACATACATATCTATACCATGTTATTCACTTTTAATTGACGTATTAAAATTTACAGGCACGTGTGTTCTCTAAATTAATAAAAATAATATTTATTCCCAACAAAAATAAATTAAAATTTGCCTGTCCCAAATCTCTTTATCACATGATTTAGGCATTCTTCTTTAGTAATTTTCATACTGTCACCATATACATCTAATTCTAAAAAAATGTTGCATGCCTTGGAATCGCCATCTGACAGAACACTCGTGTTTCGCATACCACAAATTTCAAGTGTTCTCTTCCATAAAATTTCTCCAGTCTTAACTTCCATAGCATTTGATGACAAAACATAGTTTTCGCTGTAATCTGGCTGTGGGTTTTGTACCATATGGAGAAATCAGCACTGTGTTCTCCAGGATCCTTTTTGCAGTAGTGCATTCAGGACAATATTTTGAAAGCATCTCGTAATCAATGACGAAACCAGTAAAAATATCGACATCAATAATAATTACATATAATGACGTATGCCCTCGTTTCTGACATGTGTCATTATTCGAGACAGTAATATCAATAATACCATCAGTTTTGTCAGATGTTGATTCTAAATCATTATAGGACCTAACGACACCAGACAAAATATCGACAAAATACCAATCCCATGTAGTGAAGTATGTCAATGCTTCCGCCATGTACCATCATACGTGTGATGTGTGATTATATTATTACATTATTGATTTCATAAATGTGATATCTATAATGTGATATCATCATTTTTGTCAGATATTGATGCTAAATGAATAAACTTTTAAGAGACAATTTTGCAAAACACTCGTAGAATTGTAAATGTGCTTCTCCTCATACAATTTATGTAAACAATTTCAAAATGTTTTTTACTCATTGTAGGAATGCCAATAGCCATGGAAAAACTTAAAATGCTGCGTGGTCTTTCCCAATATTTTAAAAAATCTTCAACAAGCTTTTTATTTACTTCAAAGGATTTGTCCACTTTATCACGAGAGATGGAAAATATGGAATTAAATATTTTATCGCATTTTTTGCATTTTAGTTCTATTTTTGATGAACACCATAAGTTACATTAGATGTAACATCCAAAGAACGTATATTGTATTCATTACATTTTGTATTGGACAGAGGGGAAAACCACATACTGTTATCTATAATGGCATATGAATTGTTTTGAATTGCTTTTCTTGTTTATGCAGAGGTAGAATGCGACACTTCTAATTTTGTGGCACTCACATTTATACATTCATTGCTTAAACAGTATTTAACACACACTACAATATCAGAATTTTCTATTTACTATAACGATACAATAACAAAAAGCACAAAAAGTATAAAGGATTATTACTTATCAGGAGGTTTGCCGAAAAAAATAATAATAACTTCAGGGGGATACCAGGAAGAAGGCATCTCTCATATGATGATAGCGAAAATAAACACGACATTTCGTAAAATGCAAAAGGTAAAAGTATCAACAAACATGTCAAACAGCAATTAACAGCTTCAGTTAAAATTGGCGGAAGCTAAAACATAAAAATATTAATTCTAAAATAAAATAAAATATAAAGCAAATCTTGTTTTCGGTTTGTTAACAAGTTTGTTTACATTTTCGGGACACTTTAAAATTTTTTAAATGCTTATAACTTTTTATAAATTTATTTAGACACATGTGGTTTTGTGCAAATGGTTCAGTAAAATAAGCAACATCTTAATATTACAAAAAAACTTTTTCGATATTTTGTTCAATTTTTGCGAATTTAAATGTCCACCATCCCTTTAAGTAAATTTTACTTAAAGAGATTTGCCTGAGAATTATTCATATCTGTAATCATTATCATTAGATACTTTATACATTATAAAATGTAAATAAAACAATATATTTAGGTGTGCGTAGACACCCTTATGAAAAATCTACCACGAATTTAAAACTATCTTTTTTTATATAAGTTCTTTTAAGGGCTTATTTCTAAATACATCCTAGCAAGAAATAAAAACCCCAAATACACAGCTGCGGCGATCAACCAGCACCTTCAAAAACTAGATGATTGGTTTGTAAAATGGAAAATAGCATTAAATGTCAGCAAAACTGAAGCAGTTTACTTCGCTAAGGGCGAGAAAAAACATAAGCCGGTTATCAAAATTAAAAACAAAATTATTCCTTGGTCTCAGCAAGCTAAATATTTAGGCATAATTCTAGACAACAAATTAACCTGGCAAAACCACATATCCTCAATTAAAACCAAGTTCAGAAATGTCACCAGAAAACTCTACCCACTAATTGCTAGAGACTCTGATATGAAAAGAAAATACAAAATTCTCATCTACACTGCGATTCTAAGGCCAATCATAACATACGGATGTCCAATTTGGGGATCCGCGGCAAAATCAAATATCAATAAACTAGAAGTGTTAGAAAATAACATTATTAGGCAAATTTGCAAAGCTGGATGGTACATGCGCAATGAAGACATCAGAAAAGCCATTAAAAACTTCCCAGTTTAAAAGACTTCATTAAAAAGATCTCAGTCAATTTTTACAACAATATAGAAAATATAGATAATGAAGCCATCCAGCAAATTGATAAATACACCCCCAACATTAAAAGCAAAAGACCGCGAAAAATTCTTCTGTAAAATATCCTTTTCCCATTTTTAAAATGATGTCCAGGTAGCATCATCATCACTTACCCCTCCCCCCTGCTTTGCATTCAATAGTAATTATATATTCACTTAACAAATTCAAGGGCAATTCCTGTAAGCATACCACTTCACCCTTTCCTGTTCATGACGCCATGCCGTGTTCTTCCTAAGCCACTTGATGTTCCAGACCAACAGACGTCGCTAGTACGGTTCCTGATAGAAGAACTCGGGGTTCCCCACATCGCCATTACCACTATCCAGCACGACAGTCAGCCAGTGAACCTCCCACCCTTTCCCTTGCTTCCTCATAGAGACTCGAACCAACAAAATCCAGCACCACAAATCGTCAAGTATTCAACTTATCATACCGGGGATTAGGCCCCCTTCGGGGGCCATGGGCCCCAAAAAGTACTCTGTTGTTGTTGTTGTTATTTCTAAATACAGACATGAGAAGAAATTTTTTCTTTTATTTAAAGCTTGGATTCTTATATCCGGGTTGGTAAAGATAAAGTAGAATTTTTACTACTAATTGATCCGGACTGGTAATGAACTTCCGAAAGTTACAATAAGGGAAGATAAATTTCTGTCTGAAGGCACGACCTGGAAAATTCAATTCGGGATGAGACTTGATATATTAACAATATACCTTTAGGGTATTCATACGTTATACTAACACAGCAGAAAAGCCATTCAAACAACAGAAAATAACCCTCAATATTTCAGTACATCTAATGAACTAGAAAGTTGCCACATTGTTCTGATGTGATGAGTACTCGCTTGCAAATATTTTAGTCAAGGTTCGAATCCAAGGCAGCTTCTTTTTTTATCGTTTTTCAATATATATTTTCTAATTCATAATTATTAATTAAATTAAAAAAATATTAATAACTTTTATTAAAATATTAATCACTCTTTAGGCATTAAATAATTTTTTATTCATAAGATACTTGAATAATAGCCATAATTTAATTTTAAATAGTTAAATAATTATAAAAACAAATTTAATGGTGATAAATTCCGTAATTGAAAGAAATTACGTAATCTTCTTTCTAACTTTATAGAACCGGTTTTGACCGGCGAAAAGAATGTATTTATAAATATTGAACAGTCTAAAAATTAATATGACCAAAGAGGCTTGTTTGGAAGACAAACAATTTTCTTTTAAAATAATTAAGTAAATTTTACATGCAGAGATTTGCTTTAGAATCATTCATATCCGTAATCATTTTGATTATATACTTTATACATCACAGAATGTAAATAAAACGATACATTTAGGTGTGCATAGACGTGTTTATAAAAATTGTACCACTATTTTAAATTAAAATTTTTATATATAAATTTTTAATTTAAACACGAAAAATACATCACAAAATAACATCAACCATTCTGTAATTTAAAGCTTGGATTCTTATATACGAGCTGGTGAAGAAAAAATAGAATTTTTGCTGCTAACAATCCGGATGGATAATGAACTTCTGAAAGTTACGATAAGGGAAGATAAAAGTTCTGACAAGGGGTTGGGGCGACTCAAAATTCATTTCGGGATGAGACTTGATATATAGACAATATATTTTTAGTATTCACGCGTAAAAAAAGCGGAATAACCATTCAATCCGGAGAAAATAACCCTGAAATTTTCGGCACGTCTCATGTACCAGAAATTTGCCACCATTGTTATGATGAGATATTCGCTGAATCGGGTAAATGAATTTGCTTGTAAGCATTTTTCTTAGGGTTAAAATACAAGAAAGTGTTCCGTAATCTTTTTGATTATATAATTTTTACATCACAGAATGTAAATAAAACGATGCATTAACGTATAGACAGACATGATTTTAAAAATTTACCACTAATTTAAATTATAATTTTTCTATATAATTTTTTAAAATTAAGCACTAAAATTGCGCACTACAAATCAGACGTCGTTTCTTTAATTTAAAGCTGGATTCTTATATCCGGGCTCGTGAAGAAAAAGTAGAATATTTACTGGTAATTGGTCTAGAAAGGTAAGGGAAGACAAGGGAATGGGATGACTTGGGAAATTCAATTCGGGATGTTACTTGATTTATTAACAATATGCCTTTAGAGCATTCATTTTTTAAAATATTAAACCGGAATAGCCATTCAATCCGGAAAAAATAGCCCTGAAATTTTTGGCATATCTCATGTATCAGAAAGTTGCCAACATTGTTATGATGAGATACTCGCTCAATACGGTAAATGAATTTTCTTGCAGGGAATGATTTTTTTTTCGTTCTTCAAGATATATTTTTAATTGATAATTTTTATTTAAATTAAAAGAAATATATATTTTATTAAAATATTTTTTTCATTCGTAGGATACTTGAATACTAGTTATAATTAAATTTTATATAGTCAAATAATTGTAAAAACAAATTTAATGGTGGTTAATTCTATAATTTAAAGAGGCTACAGAATTTTCTTTCTAACTTTACAGAACCGGGTTTTGACCGTTGAAAAGAAAATGTATTTATAATTATTGAACAGTCTAAAAATTAATTATAACTACAATTCAATTATCATATGAGGAAACGGTTATTTTATACAGAAAATTATTATAATTTTAAATTCAATATTTCTGAAATGATATTTTAATTTTAAAGAATTAATTCTAAAAATATTTTGAAAAGGAATACATCATTTTTATAATACGTCTTTAATGGTGATAAATAATAACTATAGCTACATTCATCTGAAATAAATTTCTTGTAGTTTTTCTTTATTTGTAAATTTTGAAATATTTTATATTTATTAATTTTTACTTAGAAGAACCAGAATAGTAATTCTCACAAAAGCATTGGAAACAAAAAATATTTTTTCATCTCGTACAATTAATAAATGGTGTACGTTCTGATATGCTTAGAGATTCTGTTGGTAAATGAACTTCAAACTTTGCACGATCTTCCTATGCACTCAGTAGATTAACAGCTGTTTTCTATTTTCAGGTCAAAAACAATTTCATAAATTTGGAATGAAAATTTTGTAATTTTTTAATCGAATAATTTTCAAATTTTATTTTTATTTAATGATGTGGGGTAGATGGATGCACTCAACCCTACGAATTTGGTTTTCCAACAAAACATTAACTAATTTTTCAACGGAAAAATTAAACGAACAAAACAATTCTACCATAGAGAATTTTTAAATTTTCCTACTTTTAGAAAAACAATACATATTCCACTTTAACACACTACCACAGTTAACTCCAAACAATTAACCATTAACATAATTAGCTTACAGAAAATTAAATCGATTTCCTACACTAATTCTTAACTTTACGCAATGGATAATTTACACATTCCTAAACAGAGAATATGGCTCTGAAAGTAGAGAAAAACACGCTTACCGTGGCGACGCTTGACATGGCCAGATGAGGAATGCTGCACCGATTTTGGAATCCGAAGCACTGGTTACCTCCACGGGCACACACAAATCATAAATCTTCGAGGCTTTGCCTCCACAATTCTTGTTCCGACAACAATGGCGTCTAGTGGTGGCTCTGCTTCCAAAGTAGTGGCGTCTTTCCGTTCCCAGGCATTCAGCAGTGGCGGCACAGGTTTCCGGGCAGTGGTCAGCAATAGCGGCTCCGGTTAGTAGTCAGCAATAGCGGCTCCGGTCAGTAGTCAGCAAGGGCGGATCCGGTTAGTAGTCGGCAACGGCGGCTCCGGTTAGCAGTCAGCAAGGGCGACTCCGGTTATCAGTCAGCAAGGGCGGTTCCACACGCTTCCTAGTCCTCCAAACTGTTAGATGTCCGCACGCTTTCGGATTTTTCAAAAACACAAATGTCCGTACTTTTTCTTGGTTTCTTCAAAGCACTGGCAATACGTAGGATTTTTCCATACGCACTTCTACGAGTGACTCGTCTGGTAGATAAATGTTTACCGCTGCCACCATTAATAAATATTGCTGTAGGGTCTTATCTCAGCGATACTAAGCTATGAAGGACTCACCAGACACAGCAATATTAGGATATTAATTTTTTAATTAAAATTCTTGATTAATGGAATTTATACAAGAATGTACAAAATTAATATCAGATCAAAACAATTCCGCTTACTCAGGACGAGATAGCATAAAACAAGTCAATAATAAATCTGGATACAATTCGCAGATTTGTCACGAGTTCACTCGAGGTAATGTAGAAAGTTCTAAAAGTTCTACTCTAGGCGAGTATATGTCCGATGTCCGGAATAATGATCTGAGGGATTACACCTCTCAGATATCTACAGATAACCACTCACGGGTTATTCCAAATTCCAAGAAGGTAATTTGAAGTGACGTAAGGCACGTCTAATTCGATCAAAGTTCCTAAAAGCTTCTCACTCGAGACGAGCGATAATCAGCCAAACGTTGGCTTAGGTTCACGGGACAAGGCCCGATACAGCAGCTTCTCAGCCTGAGAACTGCTTTTCCAAATTCTCGGTTACGAGAATTTAATCTCCGGTTCTCCAATCGAACCCTTTGATCTCTCGATCATCTTTTTTCAATCCCTCCTGAGTTCCAGCTTAAAAAGCCTCCTTGGAACCTGCCCTTTCGAGGCGGTGTCACAAGTTCAGCTCTTCATTTGCCGAAGAGGAGACCTTTTCTCCCAATGACAAAACTCTGTCTTTGATTCCTCAATGGCATTGGCTCTAGGCATACGCAATGCATTTCCTGGCTGCTTGTGTATCCACTCGAGGTCAAGCGGCGGCGAGTTTCAAACGAAAACCCTCCGGATGATATAATCTGGAAAGGGGCTTTGCCGTCGTTGGCACCCTTTTCTCCGGCCGCTTTCCTCTAGCGATCTGGGAGGTATGGTCCCTTTTTCTCGTGGGAAAATTCGTTGCTGCTTCTCACGACCTCACAATGACAATAGTAATTATAGTTATCATTTATCAACATTAAATTTTTGTAATAATTATTTAACTATATAAAATTAAATTATAACTAGTAAACAAGTATCATGTGAAAAAAAAATTATTTAATGCCGAAAATGATTAATATTTTAATCGAATGTATTTATAAATTTTGAATTTAATTAAAACTTATTAATTTCAAAATATATTTTGAAAAGCGAAAAAAAAAAAGTTGACACGAATTGAAAAGCTGACTAAAAAGTTAGGAAACAAGGTCTCTAGCGACCATGCCGTTTCTTGTATAATAAACGACGAGAATTTACTGATATATGAGCTGTGCCGAAATTTGAGGGCTATTTTCTCTGAATTGGCTAGTCATTGCGCTTTAATATTTTAATGGTTGAACACACTTAAAGGTATACAATTAATATTCTTAGTGCGATCCCTAACTGAATATTCGAAGTCGTGAACCTCCCCTTGTGAAACTGGATAATTATTTGTGTTTGATACGATACGGTATACACACAGTAGAGGAATTGCGGTTATGTTAAAAATAACTGGTTTAACCTGGTTTTGGTATTCCGGTTTTACCTGGAGGTTATATCCGATCAAAATTACTGGTTTTCGGTGTACCCTTTTTAGACAAAAATGTTATTTATTTCTTTTAAACAAAATTAACCCATTATCGAATATTTACCATCCTAATAATTCATAAAATATCTTTCAGCAATGTGTTGATCTGTCAGTCGACACCTCTCTTCGGAAGCGACATCATTCTAGATGATGCCAATCTTTAGGAATGTACAAAAGTTCCAACTAAAGATAAATATTTTTGCGCTGTAAATGACAAATCCGGAATACAAGTTTTACTTTGCTCTACCCCGCCTCTCCCAAAACAATGAATCTCTCCAACTTTGTAGCAGAGGCTGCTGCAGATAAAGACTCATTTCGTTTGGAAACGAAGTTTCGAGCTCCATCTTACCACTCTTGGTTATTACTCCATCGTGTGATGACTACACGCTTAAAGAGTGTGTTGGTTTCCCTTTGAACTCTTAAATGCCTTATAAATAGGCTTGCCAGATTTCTGAAATGTTCAACCGGGACACCGGAATGCCCTCCAGGTAGCGGGTATTCAAGGGTACACACCCTAGGCGGGTTTTTAGAGTGTTTTAGAGGGTAGTTTATTCTCCATGCTATGAATAAATAGTTACTGATTAGGAACCTAAACTAGGGGTAATAATAAATGACACAATCATATAAATTTAAACATTTTATTTCTTACATGTTAATATTTATAAGTTACTTAAGTAAGTAGAAACACTCTGAATGAGGAATAAAAATTTGAACAATATTTACATGTACTTTTCATTGGCTAGGAATTTTTTTAGAAAGTCTTTTCTGTTATTAATTTTGTTGTAAAAATCTTCACCAGCTAACCCGATATTAATTTTACAAGTCATCAAGCCTTTAACCATAGATTTCTTCATCAAACCCCTATCATCAGTTCATGCGTTGTTCATCAGAGAAAATACTCTCTCAGCTGGTGCTGATGTCCCAGGTAAGCAGAAGGCATACTCGAAAATTTTGATCAGATTGGGGGCTGCTATGTGATTCTCCTTGAAGTGACCAAACAGCCTGAGCCATTTTTCTTCACTTGAAATAATCACATCTCTGGTAGCCTCTTCTTGCTTCCACTGTTCCCAATTTGACTGCAAATACTCTTTAGCAAGCACAACTTCGTCAAACAGCTCATCATTTATTATTCATATCGGGTACAGACTGCTATTAGTACGGGTAAGAAGACTGCTATTAATAATTCCAGCAGAAGTTTCGGCGTTTTCCCAATCAACAGCATTTGTTATGGTCAGATTGACCCATACAAACTGTTCAGTTTTTCCAAAACTATTCTCCCAGAGGTCCAAGTATGCAATGCATCTTACATAAAAGCCATCAAATTCTTCTTTCACACTGTTACGGATCCTAAATAATCCTTCACAGTTAATAATTTTTAGACTTCTTTTGGTCATCTATAATCAAATTTAATTTTTACCGGGACGTGAAGTAAACCGGCCGGGACACCGGAATTTTGTCTGAAAACCGGGACTGTCCCGTTCAAACCGGGACGTCTGGCAAGCCTACTTATAAAATATTTATTAACTCTTCTATATTTGTTAGCCCAAATTATTCGAGTGGGTTGAATGCAAGATTATATTTTATACAAGGGGCATATAAATCCGAAAATTATTGAAACATATCAAATTCATATATTTTCGATTAAGATTTAAATAATAATTAATTAAATAAAGAAAATTGAAATTGCTTTTCAGCCTTCCCATTTAGAATATTACGTTATTTGATAAATCTAAACGAAATTCCTGCAATTCCGTTTCCTAAGCAGTCAACTTATATGTTATGAAATAATGCTCTGAAATAAACGAAACTATAATGCACGGAATTCACGAACATTCTTCAATTAAAAAGAGCGGAATTATTCTTGATCCATCCCCACGCCGATGAGGCTGGTTTGGAAGACTTACAATTTTCTTTTGAAATAATTAAGTAAATTTTACTTTTCAAGCATCCCTTAGGAATAACATTATATTTCTCCAGTTTCTCTTTCTTTAAACCATAACACGGATTGTAGAAAGAAGGTTGCACCATTTGCGAAATTCTAGGTTTTCTTTCGTTGGCGGAATGAAGTCAGGTTTTCAAGTATATTAGATTTTCCCTAACACTACCAAATTTCTCTCTTGTTGCACTCTCTGGCGTAAATCCGGATATTTTGAAGATCCAGACTTAAGCGTGAAACCTGGACAATTCGGACGTATGATAATCCTTATATATATATATTTGAAAAATGCCCTTATTTAAGAGCACTCTGGCATTCCACCGAGTGCTAATCTCTGCTAACAATAAAGCAAAATGTGTGCTTGTATGTGTTGGCGCTATACAGAGTAGACCGCTGAACCTAGAACTACGAAATTTGGTACAAAGATAATTTGAAAGGTGTGAATATGCACCTTGAAGCCAATTTTTGAAATTTTAATTAATCGAAAATGAATCTAAGTTTTGGTTTTATTTCCTTGCTGATTTCAAAAAATATTATAGCAAAACGAAAGTAATTTTGACACCATCGGATAATTAAAAAAATATCTTTTTTAACGATATTCATTAAGTTTTTGTAACATATTTCCTCTCATTTCATATAAATTTAAAAATATTTTTAGAATAATTTATAGCAATATATTTCATTGTTGTGATTAAATTCAAAACAATTTTCATTGTTAACCCAAATATTTATTTATATGTGTTTTCTTCCATTTTTCAAAGCAAAGGTACTATCCTTAGTTTATTTCCTTTTCTTATTTCACCACTTTTTTGTGAAATCTGCAACCAGAGTCCAGATATAGTAATTATATTAGGTAATGTATCACAAGTAAGCTCTAAATCATTATAGTTTCTATGTTTTAATTCAATTTGTCAACATGTTTTAATTCAGCTAACATGCTGCCGGACGTAAAATGTGTGTCTCTTTAATTAAATGTTAAAACGAAATGCATATTTTGCATGAGGATTTAGAAAATGAACAAAAAAATTCACAATTCTCTACACACACATTTGAAATAAAAACAAAGAAGCAGACAACTGTATATTAAAAATATTCAATCGAAAGAACATAGATCATGTGTATGGCTTTGTGTTTAATCCGACACCATAGAATCAGAGGGCGCTGCTGGATGACTAAAAGGTTTATTTTACCTACAGGACCAACTACTTTAACTTAAAATTTCATAATAACAACATACAATCATGATTAGCCTCTCAAAATGGAGGTCTCATATGCTCCGTCTTATAAAACATTTATTAACCCTTGAATATTTGTTAGCCCAAATTACTCGAGTGGGTTGAATGCAGGGTTATATTTGATGAGAATTACATATGAATCCGAAAATTGTTGAAACATTTAAGTTTCATATATTTTAGGTTAAGATTTAAATCATAATTAATTAAATAAACAAAAATTGGATTGCTTTTCTGATCCTCTATTCAGGATATTACGTTAAAATGATAGTTTTCACGAAATTCCTGCAATTCTGTTTCCTAAACAGTCAACTGATATGTTACGAAATAATTCTCTGAAATAAATGAAAATATAATGCACTGAATTCAAGAACATTCATCAACTAAAAATTGCTCAGTTATTCTTGATCCAACCCTACGCGGATGAGGCTGGTTTGGAAGACTGACAATTTTCTTTCGAAATAATTTAGCAAATTTTATTTGAATATATTTGCCTTAGCATCATGCATACTCGTACCCTATCAGCACAAGATATTATACGATATCTCTACGACGTTGTCCGGTATTCTGAATGCCGTACAATATCGAGAAGATATGGTAACAATATTGTACATCGTCTTGTGCTATTAGGGTATCTATTATATACTTTTAAACATTACAGAACGTAAATAAAACGATACATTTAAAGTGTGCATTGACATGTTCATAAAAAAATTACCAATAATTTAACACAAACTTTTTCTATATTCTTTTTTTATGTACCGGCTATTTGTTCAAATTCTTTATTTCAATCTTTCCTTAATTTAAAGCTTGGATCTATATATCCGGGCTATTAAAGGAAAAGTGAACTTCTGAAAGTTACGATAAGTTAAAATGAATGTTCTGACAAGGGGGAGGGCACGACTTGGGAAATTCAATCCGGGATGAGACTTGATATATTAAAAGTATACTTTTAGGGTGTTCATGCGTTTAAATAATAAAAGCGGAATAGCCAGTCTATTCGGAGCAAATAACCCTCAAAGTTACGGCACAGCTTACATTCCAGAAAGCTGCCGCCGGTGTTAAGATTAGAATTGACATGTCGATAGAGCGCTCACTTAATAATCTGTTAGCCTGGGTTCAAATCCACAAAAGTGTATTTTTTCGTTTTCTAAAACTTACTTTTAAATAAATAATTTTTAGTTAAATTAAAACTCTCTTAATATCTTTTATTGAAATATTAATCATTTTTAGGCATTAAATAATTTTTTATTCATGTGATACTTGATTTAAAGCTATAATTTAATTTTAAGTAGTTCAACAATTATAAAAACAAATTTAATGGTGATACATTCCGTAATTGAAAGCAACTACAAAACTTTTGTTCTAACTTTACAGTACTGGTTTTGACTGGGGAAAAGAGAATGTATTTATAATTATTGACAGTTACAATTGATAAAATTTAACAAAAAATTAAATTAAATGTTAATAGGAATTAAATTAAAATTAATTGAAACTCTTTTGCATTATACAGAAAGGAGCATTTAATGCTACTTCTAACAAAATGCAAAAAACAAATAATAGAAAAAATTAAGTTAAAAAGATAAATATATATAAAAGAAATAGAAAAGTAAACAATAATAATAATCCTAATAATAATAATACTAATACACATTTATGCGCGCTCGACGCAGCAGCATCAAGTGATTTCATCATCAAACTTTTCCTAAAATTAATCAACAGAAAAATATAATATTAAACAACAGAAATTCTCAAATAATTAAAAGGCATAAAAGAAAAATTAGAAAGTGAGAAAAATAATAAAAATGGCAGAAAAATGGAGAAGAACCAGAAAGGCGATACTTCTTCGGAGACCACACGCCATTATAGTTCTAAACTGGACAAATTTTCTGTAGAAAGGAATGGACATAGTCAAAATTCATTCCTTTCTGTGCCCTGAATCTGTCCAACAAATGAAATATAGGATAAAAGAAAAAAGAAGAAAGTTAACTAATTCCTTTAAAACAAAACCAATAGAGAGACAAAAGATGTAAAGATTCATCAATAATGAATTGAACAATTGGAATTTTTTGGATCTGGAAATTGAAATTTTGAATTCAGGTGTCACTATTGGCATTTACGATAAAGAAAAGAATTTAAGTTCTAGGCCATTACACTTTGTGATTTTCAAACATGTCTTCAATATAAGATTTTAAAAAATTCCTTAGTTCCTTAAGCAAAGTTGCACCTGTTTGACAGATGCAACTTTAGTTTTTGAGACAAACAGATGTATACAAATTGTATCTCTGTGCACTTGGCAACAATAAATGGCAGCGGTGTAAGCAAGGGAAGAAGCGTCAGTAAACCCGTGAAACTGAATGACACCATTGGAAAGGGGTGTAACACTTCGCGGAATTTCAGAACTATCCCTGGAATTTTATCCAATCGTTTACGAGATGCGAAGGAATGGGAGAATCCTAATCTCCTTTAACAAACCATAACTTTTGATAAAATATTTTGATCCATACGGTGCAAGGAGATAAAACACCCAATGGAGCAAAGATACTTGCGGATTCTGACAAAATTCGTCTTTATGTGAATAGTGGTAAGAGACGCAACATAACCCTAAAATTGAATGTATCGGGAACAGAGTTCCAGACCAGACCCAGCATTCTAGCACTTTCATCGGTGGTTATTTCAAAGTCAGTATCTTGTAAGCAGTGTTCTCTAATTTCATCTGAAAGGTCTCGAGAATTTGACATCCATTTTCAAAGATCGAAACCGTGAGCATGCAGAAGAGAAGTGAGTCGCTTACAAACCGATAAAGCCTCAACAGCTGTTCCAAATCCTGTTATCACATCATACACGCAAACATCTTCCTATATAATTTTAGTTATCGCTGGGTCATCATCACAATTGATAGCGATTTGTTAGAGACACCATGATGCCAAAAATAACTAGGAAGGGAGGCCATAACTTGCTGTATTTAAATTCCACTCGCGAATCTCGTTGCTTTAATTATATCTCCATACAACTCGCTAAAAATTTCGATCTTCAGGAACTGTAAGTACTTGACGATACATTGTAACCACATCCGCCTAAAAAAGCACATTAGGAAACCGAAAACTCAACAGAATTTGAAAAAGGTCTTTCTGTAATTTTGGACCAACACCCAAGATTGAATTTAATGATAAATTCCCTTCGGTCCCATAAGAACCATAAAAAAACCACCCGTAATTTTGTGGTGCTACTTGAAGACTTGATCACTGCGTGGTAAGGAAGATAGTATTTAACGCTGTTGGAGTGATAAACTCTCACTAACCAATGACATATGACCCAGCTGTTCATACTTGTACATAAATTCTTTCTACTTTTTGGCAAATACAGGATTACCCTTCAGTTTCCATTCCATTGACATCAATCCAGTAATAGATGCGGGTCTTGAAACAACAGAATTCTGAGGTGATTTGTAAAATGGAAGTTGAACCACAAACCTT
>BGPR01026753.1:0-21290 GCA_013235015.1 Araneus ventricosus | reverse complement strand
CCTCTTCTGTGCAAAGTCCAGTCGCAAGGACTCGTTTAGATTTTTTTATTGGTATCGGAAGCGACCGGAAAGACTGAAGGGATTGCATCCCATTGTGTGAAAAGGATGCACTTCTTTTGAGAGATGGCTACAAGACATGCTTTTGTTTGTAGTTTCATTTTACTGTCATAAAGATGACAAACAAGGGAATTCGCCTATCTTTAAAAGAAACGGTTTTCTTGTCTGGAACTGTTACTAGAGAGGATGGGGGAAAGAAATTTTGCTCTTTGAAGAAACCAATTCGCATCATTGAAAAGGCGACACTCATGCTTTTCTTTACGCATTTTGGGGGGCGTTTGTATAGTCATGTTTATAACGTTTTAATTGAGGGGCCCCAGTCCTATTGGTCTTTCTTTCGTGGACAATAATTGGAGAGAAAAATTGTGCTTCTCTGTTTTAAATTAGAATAAAGTAGGACGTGCATAACGCATCTTGTAAAAAGAAAGGAAAAATTCTTCTTTCTTTCTCAGAGAGACCTTCTTGAGATGGAAGTGGTCAAAAGATCCATGTTCGACTACCAGATATTAAAGCAATATCAACGCAAAAGCAGGTTAATACCTACATTTCTATTTATAACTTAAAAATTGAAAGAATAAATATATAATTTGTATGTAATTCCAGATACTTTTGTAGATGTTAACCACTCGTATGCCTCGTTAGTTGAAAAGTAGTTACAATGAGAATAGTAAAATAATTCTGTCTTAAAACATTAAAAGATTTATCTGATTCGCAGCGATCAAAATGCAAAAATGTATTAAATTTCAATGTGAATGCTGCTATTTATTTAAACACTAAATAATTTTTATTCAGTGTTTTATCATTAAAACTCGTTTCGGGATTGCCACGATATGTCATCAGCATTACACGACGTTGCAATTATGAAGTGATGATTTTAATTCATAATTAGGGAAAAATAGCCTTTTTTTTTTCTTTTTAATTCTTTTTCTTACCAAAAGTAAAAATGAATACTGTAACCTAAAAGTGTTTTTTAGCGCTTTTCGTAATTCGCTAAGAAATTTTAATTCGGACGTTCAAGTCAAAAGATTGATTATATATATATATATATATATTATTAAAGTTAAAAGATTTTTGAAGAGAAAAGTAAGAATTTTCAATTTTTTTAGTAAGAAAGAAACTTTAAGAAATTAAATATTTTATAATCCATTGCATCTCGAATCTTCTATACTGCTTATGTCAATTCGAATCTCTTTAACATAAAATTATTGAAATTGATTTAATTACCGAACTTTTACACAAGATTTGTATGCCTTTGTTGTGTGCTATGGTTATCGATTCAGAATATGTTTTACTGCATTTCATTGGGTATTTCTTTAATTTATTTCAAATCATTTCATGTATAGTTTTATTTCTAAATGCATTTAAATCTTGAGGAAGTAAATGATTTCGTAAATTATGTTTTTAATAAAGTTGATTTTTAAATTATAAAAAAGTTAAAACACTTGTATACACATTTATAAAATTTGTCTTAAGCTAAGTTATGTTTGCTTGCTATTATAACCGGTATTTTATGGTTCATTATTATAATAAATACGTTAATTTATATTATATTAATTTTTATTATAAATATAATGAATCATCAAGAAACAAAATAAAAACTATTAAGAAATAAAGATTGAACAAAGTAACGGATTAAAGAATCCACCAGATGAACTTTCTCAAGGAGTCACTCAACCTGAGTGGATTCAAAATGAAAGATAACAGGAATGCTTTTCTGCTTTATGCAAAGAAGCACTACCTATAACAATATTCTAGATGGCTTTCAATTTTTTTTGACGGCAAATTAGAAGAAAAGGCATTTGAAACTTGCGTCACAAACGTAACCACAAAATATGCTGATGATATCGAAGCACATTATTTCAACGACGAAGTGAAACATTTTATTAAATACACAAAAAATGAAAAAGTAACAAATCCAATGGATATATACAAATTGACTAAAGATGGTCTACAATCAACATTTCCCAACACGGAAACAATTTTAAAATTTTTTTCTCACTCTACCTATTTATAATGCAAGCGGAGAGAGATCGTTTCAGTTCTGAAACGCGTCAAGAACTATTTGCGGAATAGTATGAGACAACCGCATTTAAATGAACTGTTGCTTTTATTGAATGAAAATGATGTAGTACAGGAATTCGATTATGAAAAAATTGTAGACAAATTCTCCAAATTAAAAGCAAGAAAAGTGATTTTTTAGTAATTTTAGGTCTTTCCACACCTTTTTCTGTGTTCATAAAATTTTACTCCGAATTTCAAAAGTAGCATTTCATTGCTGCTACTAATATATCTTATATAATATTTATTTTTGTATCTCCTTCTAAAGTTTATTTTCATTTTTTGTTACCCTTTAGCACTGTAATTTGTTTTATAACCATTGAAGAATGATTATTTAATTATATTTTCTATATCAGAAAACGTGTGAATAAACTGAATTAGTAAACAAATTTTTCATGGTACACTTTTGATTAGTCATATTATATATAAAACATATTGCTTTGTTTTAGAATTCCTATTCTCATTTTTTTAAAGAATAGAACTGTTTAAAGAAAGGAACAGTAAAAAAAATATATGATTTACTTTGTAGAGCTTAAACTATATAATATTTTTTTTTTGAATAAATATCTTAATTTACCTTAAAATACTGTTTTTAAAATTTTTCGGGAGAGTAATTCTATAGTTTCCCTCTTTTTTGCCTGTATTGTTATTAGAATATAGCATTCTATCCTGTGGGACAAAAGAGTAGACACTGCTTATTCCAGCTCAAAAACTTAAATGACTATAAAATGGTTCTCAGTTTATGGTAAAATTCATTATATTTCATAAAGATAAATTGATGATTTATGGCTAATTTACCATTTTATAAATGAATAAGTTAAGTGAATTTATATTTAAGTGAAGAAAAACAAAAACTATATTAAAAACAATTTTGAAACTTGGTTCCTGTTAAATATAAAATTTGAATACTTGGATACTGTGCTGTCTTACCCACTAGATAGAATCAAAGACCGAAAGATATCACTGTCACTTAATTATTTTAAATTTCAAATATATATATATATATATATATATATATATATATATATAAAAGAAGCAAAAAATAATATAAAAATATTATATATAAATTATTAAATATTAATTATATAAATTATTAAAAATATTCAATTATATATAATTCAAATTGGATAAAGAAGACCAAAAATTAAAAGCATAAATAAGTTATCTTACATTACATTTTCATCATCAATAAAGTTTTCTTGGGAGGGGGGCCTCAAAATAATTTTCGCCTGGGGCCTCATATCATCAAAATCCGCCACTGTACATATGAGTAACTTCAGTTAGGATGCATATTGCTAATAAAATAATTCTTAAAATCTATATCAAACTAAGCATAATTTTTGTAATCTGTCAATAGTTCACTCACAAGAATGTATAATTGAATAACCTGTACTTCATGCTTTTCTACAGAAAAGAATGATAGAAAAGGATAATTAACGAAAAATACTTTAATAAAATACCCATAATATCTAACTGTATGTTTTAACTATAAACATGAAAACCTACAATTCCGATATCAAGAGTGTTAAAAAATGCACTGGATTAATTCTTTGTAAAGCAATATTACTTGCCAAAGTTTGAAATTTCCTTGCTCATTACTTGTTACATTTGTCAACATTTAAAATTCAAACTAAGATGGTAAAAAATTAAAAGCATTAACAGATTAAAACAGATTTTATAAAAAACTTCTTAGGTGAGAATTATTCCCATGTTACATGTATGATGTGTTATGACTATGTGCAATTTTTCAAATAAACACAATAAAAAATACAGTTAAATGCAAAACAGCATATTTTATTGCACAACAAAGCACACTTTTCAAATTACTTTTTATTAAAACTCGATTAGTATTTATGTTTATTGTAGTCATTTTCACACACAATAAAAACAATATTAATTCTGCAAAAATGGGTTATTAAACTAATTAAAAATTCTAACACATTAAAATGGATTATTTAACTAACCAAAAATTTTATAGCTTATCGAAATAATAATAATTGTAATTATTTTTAACTTCAATTCTTCATATACTCCTGCAAACTACAATGGTATGTATTAAATGGTGGAAAATATTGCAAACTGAAAATTAAAAAATATATATGTAGTATACATTTCTTTTCTAGTACTCAGTGTTAGAAGAAACTTATAGTCCTTTCTACTTTTCTATATGGAACTAACTGGATATGATGAAATCAAAATATTTTGAATGCATGTGAAATTTTGTTAAAAATAAAAAAAGTATTAAAACTAAAACCGATTTGTTACATTTCCAGATGAAGCCAATAAATTAGCACAAGAATCTAAAATTTCTCTTTTTTTTAAAAAAATCAAATAATCACATTTAAGTTTTCTAAGGAGAACAAATCCAATATAATTTGAAAAACTAACATTTTAAAAACCATGCAGAACATTTTAAAAACCATGCAGAAAATAATACCATAAAAAAATCTAAACACAATATGAAAAATTTATAATTCAAGAGACACAAACATCTCAGTATATCAAGGCACTTCAAGAAAATCTGTTACAAATGTATTGCAAAAAATACAGAAATGCAACACAGATTTTCAATTTTTATGGTACAGATGAGGCATTCAGTAACTCCAAGTATCTTCATTCAAACAAGTCCATTTTACTTCATCATAATTCTCTTTGTCTGCATATTCACTGCATCAAAGCTTATTTTAGCTTTAAAGGGCATATTTATGTCAACATATGCAAAAAACAGCAGATATTTAATAACTTATATTTTAATTATATTATGTATGACAGCCAATAAGTCATTTCCATAAAATACCATTATTATCACCCTAGTAGCACAGTTGGTTGGCCCAACGTTGGGAAATGGTCGGCATTGATGGCAAACGGTGGGTAGTTTTGCCAACAATTAGCCAACAAAAAGTCAATCTCAGCTTATACGGTTGGCAACAACAACGTTGGCCCAACATAGTTTTCACGTTGGGATAAATAACAATAAGCGTACTGTGAAACACAACCGCAACCGTACCGGTGAACAACAAATCGGTAAACCTTCCGCAGACTCGCTCATGTGGTGGATGGCTTTTAGCAATATCTGGTAAGTTCAGTTATTCATTTCTATAATATTTTTAATTAAATTTCATGATTAAACTTATTTTTATTTATTTCAAACAAGTTTTCAAACTAAAATTATGGATTTACTATTATAATTCTTTTCTAATTGCTGAAGAATACCGCCACGGCATAATCGAAAATTAATCTTATTTATTCGATAATATTTTAAGGTATCTGCCTATATTAAATCAAGGAGTATTTTCATTCTTTAAAAAAAATCAGCAATGTCTCTGTTTATAGATTTTTTTCGCAGCAAATATAATACACTTTCTTATTTAACTTGCTTTTAAATATTTGTATCTGTCACACTTAATAGGTTATCACATAATTTAATGAATTTTCTATTCTAAATTTATTGTATGGCAAGAACAGATATGTTCTCAATTATTAAACTTAGTGTAGTAAAAACTTTAAAATTAAAAATAAAAAACCTGACTTTTTCATTTAGAATAATAATTTATACAATTAAATAAATAATAAAGATGAGATTTTGTAATGTACAAAATAAACATAGCCTTTTTTGTCAAAAGATAAAGAGATTTTTGTATTTACCTATAGAATTAATAAATCAAAGTTCGATTTGCAAAATAATTTACTTGTTATCTTCAAGAATTAATAGTTAAAAAAAAACTAATCAAACTAAAGAATGAAAATATTTGTATCCAAAATTTGTTACAATTTTTCAGTAATTTTTTTTCTACCTAGAGTGTAAAATTTATTTTAAAATGCTTGTATTATGAAATTATAATTTATTTATTGTTCTGATTTCTATAATAAAGTTTCTATTTTTTATATGCAAACAATTGCAATAAATAAAGTTAGAAATGCAGTTTTCAGATGAACGAAATCTTGAATGATTTGAATTCGTCTCAATGCAGAATGTAAACAAATGGCGGAAATTACTCCTAGGCTTCGGTCTATGTACAAATGTAGTATTATTAAAATTCCAAGGAATGTGGTTAAAACTCAGCTTTTTTATTTTGTTATCGAAAAGTAAAAGAAAACTAAATTATTTTATTTTGGTTTGTGTATGTTAATATCACAGGACAAAGGTTTTAATTGTGTGATGTTTATTTTAGAAACTGTTCGGAGAAATACAGCTAATGCCACTGATGATGAAATTTATCGAGTTAAAACGAATTGGTTCCGATCAGCAAAATCAAGATGGAGGGAGATATCTCGGAATGAAAAATATGTAATTTTATATACGAATATGTAATTTTTTTGGATGTTATAATTTTATCTTCCTTTTCTAACAGTTATCTTCTAGTTGTTGTATTTTTTTTATAAAATAAGAACTATTTTACTACACTATATTTTAAAAAAATTTCTAAAAAAAGTGCAGAGTCATAATCCAATACTTAAAAGGCATCATCCAATTTTGTTTAGCAGTAAATATCGATGTATGTTTACAGTACAGTTTAAACAAAGTCATTGGAAAAAATAATTTTTGTAATGTAAATGCAAGAAAATAAATTAGGATGTTTTATTTGTTTTGTAACTTTCACTTCCATTTTATTTCTTTTCAAATTGTTGATAAATTGTAATGTTAATTTGCTGATAAATAAAATGTATGTTTGTATTTAATTGTTTGTGATTTTATTTCTAACTTTTCTTAAGTCAGGGTTTTTTTATATAAAAAAAGTGCTTTTAAACGTCTTATAGTTTGCTGGGCATAATTAAAATTTATTTCTAAATTTATGATATGATTATGTTTATAAGTGACTCTTTAGTATCTACATTTTAATACATGTCCTAAACATGAAGTATGAATTTTAAATTATTTGATTTGTTCTCGAAGTATTTAGTTTAAAGCTATTGCAAATGAACATTTTTTCAATAAGTATTTTGTATACATCGAAGTAAGATGTATTTAACTATTTTATTTCTAAAATAAAACGAAAACTGTTCAAGTTGACAAATGGCATTTCTTTTTTCACATAGCTTTTCTTAACTAACACTTTAGATTATAATTTATGTACTATGGAAAAAAAGTGTTCATTAGGGAAAATTATAATTCTTGTTTAACAATTGACATGGTATAGTACTGATTATCCAAATCAGTCGTAACTTAGGGAACATGATTCCATTAAACGAAAGTGCGGGTTTCCACAGAAGCAGTTAAAACTTTATGATGCAAAGATTAAAGAGGTGGAATACTGCCACAAGGATACCTAAAATATAACATGCATACTAGGAGTAATGTTTTAACATGTGGTGTAAGACTGGGGGGAGGGGAAGAGAATTTTTAAATTTGTTTGCATTTTATGTTCGGATTATTTACAGAAATAGAAATGATCCAATCTTAATAATTGTGCATAATGTCACATATTATAAATTTGTTACTATCAGTATCTGAAAATATCAAACTTCATTTTGAAGCAAAACTTTGTTTTGACTTTTATCATGTTAAAGTATATGATTTGAATTGTTTTGTTAAAATGCTCTATGCTACATTAAAGCGATAACAGTACGGTTTATTACAAAACATTATATAGAACTGATGGACTTTCATCAGTCGAATATGTAATATTTTAGTCCACTAATAATAATTTTAGTTTACAGATTACATGTTAATGTTTCCTGATAATGTGAAGTGGTCAGACTATTTTTGGTTAAATTTGTTTTTAAATAATACTAATAAAAATATTAATGCAGATTCTATTTCCATCCCCTAAACACCAAAACTGCATAGAGAGAGAGAGAGAGAAGAAGTGTTTATTTAACTTCTACAAGTTATCCACAAAAATATAGTATTCATATATAATTTCATAAAAAAGGGAAAAGTAATTTTCCAGTAAGCAGTTTATTAGTCATGTAAACATTGTCAAAATAGTTGCTTCCCACCAAAATTCCCGCATTTCAAAATTCCAGGTTTTTTTTTTTTTTTTTTTTTTTGAAAATGTAGATGTATATAGACCTAAAAAATAAGAAAACTTTGGTTGGGCCATCATAGGTTCATATAGCAAAACTTGGTTGGACCATCGTAGGTTCATATAGAAAACTTGGTTGGCCCAACAGTTAGCAACTCAGTTGGGCCAACGTTGGGGAATGGTTGGTTGGGTAACCGTAAGAAAGAGTGCCAATCCGTACCGTTGGCCAACCGTGGATGGCAACGTTGGGCCAACTGTATGCCAACGACTTGTGCCACTAGGGCAGCTCGTTGACAAAAAAATTTATCATAAAATAAGGATGTTGGTATTTTCTAATTGAAAAAGTACCTTAAACGAGCAATTTTTAAGTAATAAATAATAGGTAAATTGGTGCCAAGAATATAAAACATCTAATGAAAATGAACAAAAAAGTAAGATTTTAAAATAATTATTTTAGAATAAGTTTCAAACAGTGATAAAAATAAAAATATGACTTAAGGATATATGCATATAGGAAATTACCAAGAATGATTTTATATTGGACTCAAGAAATGTTAAGCTCAAAATTAAAAACTCAACTCTGTTTTAAACAAACTTATAAATTTTCTGTTGGTTACTTTCATTATTTTATTTTATATCTCTAAAGTTAAAGTGTTAATATCCCTCCCTTGCATAGTGTTACAAACATCACTATTTTATTATTTGGACTCTAGAAATATTATGCTAAATTTAAAAACTTTACCCCATATTTAAAACATCCTTAAATTTTCTGCAACTGTTTTCATTATTTTATCTTATATCTCCAAATTTAAAGCGTTAATTTAAGCTCCCTCTTGTTTGTGTGTGTGTTTAAATTCTGAAAAATTAATATAATGGGAAAATAAACAAGTTGAAATTGATAAAAGATGGGTGGAAATATCAGTCATTTCCAATATAATGAATGCCAGAAGATGACACATTGACAAATAAAAAAAAAATCATTCAATGGAAAAGTACTAATTTAAATAACAATTAATAAGCATGCAAGCATAATTAGAATTCAAACCATTACAAATGTTCTTATATGTATTTATCATAGTCATTGCAATAATAATACAGAATACACTACAATATGATAAATGCATGTTATAGTGTATCAATAAAAGCATATTATAGTGTTAAAGAAACAACTTGGTCATTGCAACAATAATACAGAATACACTACAATATGATAAAAGCATATTATAGTGTTAAAGAAATATCTTAGTCATTGCAACAATAATACAGAATACACTACAATATGATAAAAGCATATTATAGTGTTGAAGAAACATCTTAGTCATTGCAACAATAATACAAAATACACTACAAGATGTTTCTTTTATTTACGATGTTTTATTTCAATTTATTTGTGTCCTCCTTTTCATTGTAGAAAAGTTGGTGACCTTATTACAACCAATGTAAAAATGGTAAAGAAAATAAATCTTAAATGTACATTTTTTTTCAAAACAGGAAAAATAAACTTACCTTAAAATTCTTCATAGGAGGCATGTTTTCTCTCGGAATGGCATTCAGCCATTTTTTTTTTTTTTTTTTCAAATCTTCGTTCTGTGGTAAGCTGAATACAGAAATTTTGGGACTATTGCCGTAGTTCCCTTTACAGAAGGGAACTGAGCATTTGTACACTATTTCCTTTAAATGAATTATAACTTCAAATAAATAATTTTAAAACTTTTAGAGCATCGACGACGAGCATCATACATCGACAACTTCCATGAACACAAATGACGAATATCGCCAATTTTTTTCCACCAGCATAAGGAACTGCGGGAAATCGGTCGCCAAGTTTGTGGCGACTAGTGCGATGAACGGTAAACAGTTAGTAAACTCAACAGCCTAACTTGGTTCACGTCAGGATATTCTATGGTTGCCGTTGGAATGCTTTCTTCTCTCGGAGGTGACGGGAAAACAGACTAGCGTCTCAAACCGAACGCGGCTGAGAGACTGATCCATGGCTGATGGACGAATCCATTTTTTTCGCAGGTTAGTAGTGGAGTGAGAAAGCCACGTTGGGTTTCATCGTCTACAGCCGTGTCGGGTCGGAATAAAGATTAGGTTATGTTAGGTTATATTAACGTCCCGTTTTGAAGCAACACGAGGGCTATTTAGGACGGACCTCGTAATTTTGAACCGCGGTCAGATGACGAGGACGATTAGCGCGGAAACCACTTTGGGGTTTTATCGCCCGAACATCTGACAGCCGTGTTGTCCATTTGAACATTTGAACAATATTCCAACTAGTTTTTTGATGTGAAATTTAGTTTTTATTCATAGAATTAAGAATAAAATGAAATCCTTGGATATATTCCAGAAAAATTTTAAATATCATATTTCAGAAAGATAATTCTTAAAACATAATTGTTGTAAAATGCAGTTGTATATAGACTTTAATATAATTTAAAATTTGGAGTCTGTGTTGGCGGCACGAAAAAAGAAAAAAAAAGCTTCAAAGATGACATATGAACAAAGAGCACTTAATAACAATCTTACAAGTAGGGTCAGATTACTAAATAAACAGAATAGGCCTTTGGGGGTTCCGGAGATATTTTTACAGTATTTTCAAGGTAATCTAATTTAGTGCTTTCTTTTGATTCACTAAGCCATGTACTGAAACCTATTGAAATTAAATATCTTTTAAATTTTTGAACATTATATTTAGGATTTTTTTCAAATTGACTTGTGGATCAGTATTGCCTTTTTTTGCAATAGGCGAAATGACTCGCAAGCCACAACAGCCCTGGCAAACATTTTAATTAAGTATTTGGAAGGTTGTAAAAAGAGTTTTAAAATTATTTTTAAATTTAAACTTTTTATACACAACATATTGAAACCAACTCCCATGAAAGTGACACGCAACTAAATGTTTTGTCATTTCAGTTTTTCGTAATATTTATTGCTTAAAAATTGCTTACATAAAGATTAAATTAAAATTGATTTTAAAAAATCTGGTTTGGGAAGTTTCAAAGTGGAAAGGGGGCCTCCACATAGCTTAATCCAGCCCTGTTTGCAAGAGGAGCAGTTGAAAATATTTAATGAAATAACACAAATTCTTGTTAACTCTATGTCAAGAGCATATGCAGCAAAATATTTACTCATTTGTTTCACAAATTATACAAGGTGTATACTTAGTTTTATGACCTAAGAAACTGTAATTATCATGTAAAAATATGCTTATTTAAATAGTTTCAGTTTCTCATTGCCTAATACATCTTCAATGTGTTTTTATGATTCTTGTGAACATGAAATAGACTTAGATTTTACTCTTTTAGGCCTTTAAAATGAGATTAGTGTATATTAAATTTTTTGAGCCACTGTATACACAAATATAAGCACAAGAAATAAAATATTCCAAAAAAGAGTTAAATCTCTTCTATTGAGGATTACAAATTCTAAATTTTCTTTAATTATTAAAAAAAAATCAACTAACTTTCAAAAATTTGAGATAATATATTTATTTTAATATCACCTTGATAACTAACTTTTGCTTGACATATTCAGTTATTTTAAAGAATTTAATATTAAAGTTTTCATATTATACTTCTGAATATGATATTTTTTACTGCTTTTTCTTATTTTAGACAGTGCATGTAAGCTTAATTTTTTAAGCTTAATTCTAAACTTCAAATCTTATACATAGTTTTTATACTGCCTTATAAATTACAGTTCAATCAAATCTTCATATTATACAGTAAAACATTTATAGGCTCTTCATTAATACATTGTTTCATTACAGTCTAGATTCATTCATAATCCATTGTAATGATAGAGTACTTCGTTTATACGACAAAAAGCTTCAGTTATACATCTCTTTTTCCTTTCTAAAGCTATTTTCTGCTTCGATCATTATTTCTCCATCTCTATGAAGAGAAACTTTTTCTCTGCAATTGATAAATAAATAGAAGACAAATTATTTGGTGCTAATATAAATGACGAAAAATAAGTTATTGCATCTTCCTTTAAAGATGCAATGGATTCCATTAAAAAACTTTAAATTTTTTCTTGCCAAAACACTTGTGAAAAAGCATGCCATAAACTTAATTTGAAACTTAATGCTCACAGACAATCAGCAAGTCAAATGATGATTAAAGATTTTTTTCAAAGTTCTACCTGCATACATATAAAATATTCAATTAGGTATTCAAGTTATGCAATAAAGGTACGATATTCATCATTTTTATGTGTTCATTTTCAAATTATTGTTTTCAATACTGTGTAGTAGTATTGGTACTAGTACTATGTTTCAATGAATTTGCATTAAATTTGTAATAATCAGTTATTAAAATTCTGATTATACATCTATTAATTTATACTTCATTCTATATCAGTCTCTTGAAAGATGTATAAGCTGTGCTCTACTGTACATTAAGTATTATTCTTTTACTGCCAGCTTTATTGCTATTAAAAACTACCGTCTCAAACTATAATTTCACTTTAGTTAAAAGCTGCTATTAGGTTTTAATTTTATTCATTCATTCAATTTTTGATGGTTATATAATTTTTGTAATATATAACTTTCAAAGATATCTGCATTTATCATTCTATTTCCATTTATTAACATACAAATGTATCAAATTAATAAATTACTTGCAGATAGACAATGCTATAATATTTTTCATCACTTTGCCTCTTCTTAGTGTGCATCCTACTTATATATAATAAATTATTTCTGAGTGGTAAGAAATTATTAATATCCCATTTATTTCTGAGAATTTTTACTCCTTAATTTCGGAGAATTTTTATTCACTGTCAAAATGCACACTTCTCTGAAAAATAGTATAGTTTAGAAAAAGGAACAGAATATACTGCAAAATTACTCTCTGTCCTGACCAAATGGTCACATGAGAGGAGGGAACAGAATATAAGAGAAAGAGAATTGGCATGCATTTTATATAATTCTTCATCAAGCCTGAAATACATAAAATTTATGCACAAAGTTTGAGCAGTTGACTTAAATAACATATTTCATTTGTCAGTAAATTAAAAGAGTGTAACTTCTCATAAAATGATTTTTAAATTAAATCATTTACTACAACTTGGATCCTGAATAAGTTTATCTAACCACTTTTATACTTGTTAATTAAACTTATAACACTGGCAGTAAAAGCATTAAAGAAACATGTAATCATTTTTATTTATATTATTCAGATTCAGACAGTACTTACTTTATCTCCATATAATCACTTTGATAATTGAAAATGAAAACTAAATTTCCTTATTCATCTACATATATAAATAAATTTCTGATAACGTTTGTTGAAGAAAAATCTATATAATCTTACAAAACAATTGATGCCTTTTTTTTTAAAAAAAAAAAACTATTTTGAGAAACAAAATTTCATTTCATACAGCTATTTATTATGGCAGTTTTACAGAATAGACTGGATGCAATTAGATCTTAAATAAGATGTTATTAATGGAGATAATTAAATAGATTGAATTTATTATTCAATTAAATAAATATTACAAAAGTTTCAATATATAAAAGAACAACACATTTACAAGAAAATATGATCATTTGTGAATCATGAAACCCTTTACAAAATAATACAGGTAGTCAACTAAAACATCTGTAAAATTATGAAAGGAAAGTAAATATCATGCAAAAGAATTATACAGCTGTCCCATAAAAAATTATTATCACACATTAACAAAAATTTCAAATAAACACAATGCCTATTCGTAACAATTAATGAAAAAATATATACATGAATATACAAACACATATCTTACTCAGGTATATGGATATTTATAATTGATTTTATTATCTTTTTCCTTAAATTCTGCAAAAGCTCTCTTGGAATTTCCAACCACTGAGACTCAAAGCAATATCTGTTGAAAAGCATGTTTAAATATTTCAACAAGACATAAATTGAATAACTTAGTCAAAATTCTTCAGCATATAACTTAACATTATCATTTGTGACTGTGAAATATTGCCTGTTAATGAAACCTGTTTACAAAACAATAAAGGTAGTCAACTAAATCTGTAAATGTGACTGTGAAATATTGCCCTTTAATGAAACATGTTTGCAAAACAATACAGGCAGTCAACTAAATCTATAAAATTGTGAAAGGAAAGCAAATATTATGCAAGTGAATTATACAGCTGTTGCATACAAAATTATTGTCACGCATTTAAAAAAATGAAATAAACACAATACTTATTTGTAACAATTAAAGAAAAAAATTATATACACTAATACATCTCTTACACAAATATTTCTATCTAATTATATCATTTCCCTAAATTTTATTATAACTCTTGCAAGATTTAAACTGATGATACTTTCAATAAAATGGAAAGCACATTTATTTACAAATATAAAGTCTGAATATTATAATGCTATTTCTAGTTTAATTGAAATAAAACTAAATTAATACTTAGCTTAAACAACTATTCTAGCTAGCACTGAAGAAAGATAAAGCATGACAATGATGCCCAAGAAAAATTTCTTGTAATTATATGGGAGTTCATGCAGATTCCACTCATGAAACAAATCAAGTTAAAAAATTAAATATTTATTGCTGATTTTTCTTTTGTCCTTTCTTCTTTATTTTAAATTTTCTCTGTTTGGTAATGAGCTTGTTTGGTGGCGCTTTTGATATTGCAGGCAGTTCTTTTGACTGATAAGAACCAGCTGAAGCTGATGCAATTTTAAACATTGCTTTTATACCTTTAGTTTTTTCATGAACTGCAGGCAGAGGATGTAAAGTATCCCAATTACTTTTACAGTTAATTCTAATTCTTTTAATTCTTGAAGGAGTATGCCTTTTTTCATATCTAAATCTTCATCTTGATATTGTAAGGAAGGGAGTATTGATTCTCTCTCACAAACCTGCTTTTCTTTGTGATTATTGATATTGATTACCAAAGCATCTTCCTCACTATTTTCAGTTTCTTCAAATTTAATACATTTTTCTGCATTCAAACAAATGTAATGGATATGCTTACATATCACAAACTTTACACAGTAATCAATGCAGGTGCAAGACATTGAATGTATGCACACACTGCATTGATGACATTTTATATTACAGCAACAAGTAGTGTTGGTTTTTTCAACATTGTAAGTAAAAAGTGATGGCCCAACTTCTTTGGTAATTACATAAGAAGTTTCATTCAGCTGAACAAAGCTATAACCTTCTGCCATTTTAGTACTTATACTATGTCTCTTCCGAATAAGAGCCATTCTATGAGTTAGCTTACCACGTTCTGATGATATAATTCGGGATAGTAGTTTTTTAGCACCTGAATTCATTATAATTGAAATAGATTTATCCAACCTTTTCATAATGGTGCCACCACTTTCTTCGTATTTTATCTGTCGGTGCCACCTTTCAAGTTTTATGTTGGTATTTACTCCTAAGCCTTTCCTATAACAATATGCCCATTTTTTTGCTCTTTTGTGATAAGTATTTTTGAAATATTGCACAAAAGAGCTTTCTTCTTCTTCAAATTTTTCAACTAATACATTAAATGTTGTCTCGTCAATTTCGGTAAGTATGTCTTTTATTTCAGCTTTAATTATAGATTTATTGTCAGAATTTTTTTACTTTAGCATTTATATTCCTATTGATATTTTTATTGACGTGCCAAATGCAAAGAAGATGAACAGGTTTATCAGAGAAAGTCATTTCCCAAGCATTAACAAATGCATTTGTGTCATCTGTCATTAGGATGGCAGTTTTCAAGGTTGGTATACGCTTCTTAATATTTTCAAAAAAAGGCAATAGAATATCACTTCCAGTTCTAGAAGAGAACAAAGTGGCAACAGGCAAGCCTTCATGATTTTCATCATGGACCATCAGAGTTGTTAGTTCAAATCCATACTGATTTGTTCCATGAGTGGAATCAATCATTACACATGAACTCCCATATAATTCAAACAGTTTTTCTTGCGCATCATTCATTAACCCCAACAAAAAATCTTCTTGATGAATTTTAGGGTAATCTTGCAAGATTTCACCAACTGCTTTATACACCAGTACAGGATTGCTGGTTTCATTCATTAATTTTTCAACTAATATGGCTACAGACGTAGCATCATCTTGATCTTGAACGGTTTCTCCTCCGATTCTAAAATCCCCGCTAATGTTATGCAGATCTTTTCTTGTTGTTAAACTCAATCTTCTAGTTGCTGAAAAGTTCTCCCTTGTTTTATCCAATATCTTCCCCATAGGAATACCAAGTTGCAGACTTGCAGCAAGATCAACCCTTTCATTTTTAGATAATTTCAACTTCCCTATTTCTAATTCATGACCGACGTGCACAGATTGATATCGAACATTTATCTCCATAATCCCATCAATAGTCACTGCTGTAACATTCATGACTGCCGGACAAGTGGAACCAGATTTAATAGAGCCAGAAGCTTTCATGTGGCGAATTCTTTCACCTTTTGGTTTAAAAGATCCACTGCGATGGCAGATGTAGTAGGACAGTTTTTTACCAGCTTCTTTTTTTACCGAGGAGTTACGGATGACAAAAGAAGACTGACTATCCTTCTCAATTTGCAGTTTCCAATTCACAAACTCTTCCTCTGAATAAAATGTCTTGTTGACAAACTGAAGAGTTACAGAATGTTGATTCTGTAAATGTTCATGTAAAAGTGCCACTGTACGAAATAAACAATCACACAGTCCACAAAGTTGACTGCCTTTAACCTGGACATCTTGTTCAGGATGAAATTGTCTTAAATGGGCATTTAAATTCTTCCTCATCGTAAATGTTATCTCGCATTTTTCGCAAATAAGAGGTTGATAAGCAGATACTCTTTCAGCCATGTCGCTGACAGTAGCAGCATTAAAAAAAAATCGTTTAAAAACAGAGGAACACACGCTATATCACTACACTCACACTGAAGAACTCTACAAATAAGTAAATGGTGTGACAGAACAGATAATGTGTTATCTCTAAATGGGCATTTACAGATAAGGCCCATCTGGAGATATAACCTTTCTACAGATAAGACCTGTCTCGAGATAAGACCTGTCTAGAGATAAGGCCCGTCTAGAGATATCATTTTATGTACATAGTGGCCGAGAGAACATTTACAAATATGAGATACATGTTTAAACAATTGTTGATTAAAATTCAAAATTAAATAAAAGACAAGACCCCCAAGATAAATTTGCATGTGTTCATATATTAACCCCTTAGCATGCTTAAAAAAAACAGAACATAATCCAATTTTCAAAATAAATATAGGATCAGGACATACGTGCAAATTTATTTTTCTGTGTTCCAATGTCAAATGTTATAGTTTGCTTATTTAGAGAACTTTCAAATAATGCACAAGTGAAAAATTATACATGTGCAATTATAATTTCAAGTGTAAGATTTCCTCAATTAATTTATTATAGACAGTACTTCTACAAATTATTTCTGTTAACAACATCCCTTTGTTTCCATTAACACAAAGCCTACAGTGGTAATTATTGTGGTAAGGTATTGGTGGATAGGACTTTTTACCTATCCACTTTCAATATATTTTAAAACAACATATTCAATTTATTTTAAAACACATTGTTTGCTTAAAATTTTTCAAACCAAAAAAAATTACAAAGAGGTATTGTAAATATGTTAAACTATATTTTAACCTCAATAGACTGTCTTTGCTATTTCATGTACAAAATTCACACGAGTTTACATGTTATAAATAAGAGAATACAAATTTACTAACCTTACAGAAGGCCAGAAACCTCTGGAGTGCCACACATAACTCAGTAGAGTCCTAAAAGTCTAGAGCTCAGTGAAAGCCATATTTGTCTAGTCTATCACTTAAGCTCGACTATTGGGACAAAATTCCTTTCAGCAGCATATAACATATACAAAGCAGAATATGTAACTGCACCTATCTTCTGTATAAAAGAAATAATAATCTTCAAATAAAATTTACGGATATTTAGTAATTGGCTTAAGAGCCGATTTCCATAATTACTTATCAAATTTTAGTATATTCAAAATAATGCTTTAATGTTTACTTTCGTTTATTTTGCAGACAATATGAACAAGAACTTAGCAAAATGAATTACAGTGAATAAAAGAATTCTAATATTTAAGAAATAAATCACTGAATTTATAGTTGCAATAAATGCAAACTTGCACATGAATTAAATCTTTACATATGAAATGCAATGCCAGAAGTGAGTCTTCGAATAAAATTTACAGATATTTATTTATTGGGTTAATAAATAAAGAGCCGATTTTCATATTTACAAATCAAATTTTAGTATACGGGCCATTCCAGTGAAAATGAGACTAGCTTAAGTTTAATGTGCGTTCGCCAAGTTGAATTTTTTTCTGGCGATTTCTCGCCAAATATGGTGCACGTTAGTTATTTTATTGCAACCCTTTAATGAAAATATGGCGGACTTTCGGCAAGTATTTCATAGTTGGCGTGATTTTTGCCAACTTGGCGGGAAACCGCACATCAAACTTAAGTCTTACCATGGTGTACATTTGATGTTTCAAAACCTTTTTTTTTCAAAGTCAACTAAAATTAATGTCAAATAATAGCAAAAGGATTGAATTTATCTGTATTGTAAAAATTAATTAGCCAAACTTAGCACTAATATCTGATTTTCATAGTTTCTTTATTGGTATTGGGAATCAGGAAATTTTTTCTTTTTTTTTTTATCACTAATATAAATGTAACAGTGGACATTAAATAAGCCAAATTAACTACCAGAGTAAAAGAATGAGTCTTACCTTTCTTGTTGGTTGTTGAATTCAAAATGACTAACCAAGAATGGAATGTGCACTAGTTAGTCACCTCAAAAGTGCTACCAAATTCAATTTAACTGTCACTAGTTTGTAGCTGGAATATCAAGATTTTTCCTTCTTATTCCACAAAAAAAATTTTTTACACCTTCATAAGTCACTCGAGTCAAAACAAAAAATACCCAAGGATGCAGAATGAAATGAAGAATAAATAGAAAAATATGATTAATTGCTAGTAATTATGAAATTTTCTAAAAAAAAAAAATTCCAAAATGTCAGACATGATTTGTATTGCTTAATGGATAAACAAAATTCTAATATTTACGAAGTAAATTTATTTATTCTATTCACCAAGAGAAATGAAAGCTAAATCTTATTGCTATGATGAAAGGAAATAGGAACTATTATGATCGCTAGTGTACTCGGAACACGGTAATAATTAGCACAAAAATAGCCCTAATTCTGTCCAATTAACAATCTAAACTCAATATAGTTAAAAATATATCAACATTGAAGCGTATCAGGATGTCTACAACAGCAATATATCATGAAGCAAGTATTTGAAAATATGATCCAATAGCTTCTTGCTGGATTGGATATCCTTTCTCCTAACATTAATCAAGACACGACTGTGAAGCTAAAAACTCAACATGGCGTTTCCGTCCTAACCCACAGAGAAAAAGAATCAAAGGTCTCAATCCGCAATTTGATCAGCGCCCCCACTCGCCATCCAAGGGAACTAGCCACATCGATACCCGCCGCCGTTTTAGGCCGCAGGACATGCCTCGCTATCGTTCAAGTAATATTATTAGGTTGTGGGGAAACTTTTGAAATCAACCAAAGAAAAGAATATGAAATCCAAAAAATTATAATTCAATGTTCTACATTGGATCGACGAAAATGAATTAATACAAAAAAATTAAAGTTATAAAATTTCCATTGTTCTGACCAATCAGAATGCCTTATACAGAATCACTATCGCGGAGAAAACCACAATTCAGCCAATGAGGAGCAAGGATGCAATCTTCCGTTGCATGGTTTTTTTTTTTTTTTTTTTTCCATTTTGCATTTTATTTGCAGAGGCTTCGACTTCAGCGATTCTAAAAAGTTCAATCTAGAAAATAAAATGGTATATTGCTAGGATGGAATGTAAAATCCACGCAGTGGAAGACGGTGTAGATGATTTTCAGTGTTGCTAAGATTTAACTCTTGAAAAAATTAAATTTTGTGCAGGTCAGTGGATTTTGACCGATGAAAAAGAAACAAAAGTAGAGCCATAATTAAAAGCTTTTTTCATTGAAAATAATTCCTAACAAAGTCTATAATCAGTGGTGTAAAATACCTGGGTATTTATTTTTAATGGTAAATACTTACCTGGGTATTTATTTTTCAATTCACTTTATTCATATAAAATAGATATAATGGTTTGAAAATAGATACCCAGACAAATAATATAATTTAATTTTAAATAATCAAAGAATTCAATCAATAAAAATTAAACTAGTTAAGTTTTATAAAAACTAAAATATTTAATCAGAAAAATCAAATGCATTACTACATCATGCTTCTAACATAAAATACATGATTTAAATGAAAATACCCTTTTTAATTACAATGAATAATTTTGTATTTGCTGCTTATTGAAAAAGGAGTTATTTTAGCTTTAAAAAACCCTTTCTTAAACTAATTTTTTTAAAAGGGGGTGTTGTATTTGGTTTTAAAATTATAAAGAGCTGATAATGGAAACTAAACTGAAGGATACAATTGTTAATAATTCTTTTTGGATTAATCAGTCAAAGAACCAGACAATTTCTGATGAAAATATACCAAATGTTTCAGTTCTAATAGTTTTAAAAATTATAGTGAATGTATTGAATAATAGTTATCCCTGAAACTTTTATATTATTTGAAGATGTGCCAGGCATTTTACTGCTAGGCGGGGTTCATCTGAATCATCACCTTCAGTTCTTAAATGTTCTTGAAACTGAAAGTTTGATGTAGTTTTCATAGTTTGAATTTGTTTAAAACTATATTAATTTCCTATTGCATCCCTTTTTTAACCCAACAGGATATTTGAAACATTTTTTTACGTGTTTTTCCAATTTGGTTACATTGTCATTTGTACTCAACATACAGTACACTTTTATCTTTTTTAACATTAAAAAGTTCCAAGCAAGTGCTTTTTTTCTTTCCAACTTAAAATTTTCCATATTATTAATACATGTGAAGAGAGTAAATAACTCCTCATTAAATCAAAACCAGACTGGCTGACTTGTAGCATGGGATTCGGAGAAATTAAGAATCAGAAATTTCACGAGCCCTCTCTGTATAACATAAACAGTTTTCAAAATTATTATTTCATTTTAAGTGTCATTCCTTCAAATCAAAAACGATAAATTATCCTCCGATCCTGTTTAAGTTCTGGAATATTTTATTCTGAATCCTGA